>VZRI01003394.1:0-121495 GCA_013397515.1 Upupa epops
CAGCACATTCCAAAATCTGATCATTCCTTCAGTGAAAAACCCTTTCCTAANAGCCCCTTTCCCATTCTAGTTGCCCTTCTCTGGACTTGTTCCAGCCCCTCAACATCCTTCGTAACCTGAGGGGCCCAGAACTGAACACAGTACTCCAGGTGCGGCTGTGAGGTAACACCCATTTATCATAGAACCTTGGAATATTAAGGCCATAGCATCATAGAACAATAGAACAATAGAATCGCTTGGTTTGGAAAGGGCTTTGAAGATCACCCAGTTCCAACCACCCTGCCACAGGCAGGGACCCCTGTCACTAGATCAGGTTGCTCAGAGCCCTATCCAACCTGGTCTTGAATACTTCCAGGGAGGGGGCATCCACAGCTTCTCTGGGCAACCTGTTCCAGTGCCTCACTGTCCTCACAGTAAATAATTACCTCCTTACAGCTGATCTAAGTTTACCCTATTTGAGGTTAATATCTCTACACCTCACACTACTGCTCCATTCCTTGATAAATGGTCCCTCCTCCTTTTTCCCACAGGTCCTGTTTTCAGTACTGAAAGCCTTCTATAAGGTTTCTCTTCTCCAGGCTGAGTAACCCCAACTCTCTCATCCTGTTACCTAAGGAAGGTGCTCCAGTTCCATGATCATTTGCATGGTCCTCCTCTGAACCAGCTCCAGCAGATCTATTTCTTTCTTATGTTAGTGGCCCCAGAGCTGGATGCAGTACTCCAGGTGGGGTCTCACANCCTGTTCCAGTGCCTCACTGTCCTCACAGTAAATAATTACCTCCTTACAGCTGATCTAAGTTTACCCTATTTGAGGTTAATATCTCTACACCTCACACTACTGCTCCATTCCTTGATAAAGGGTCCCTCCTCCTTTTTCCCACAGGTCCTGTTTTCAGTACTGAAAGCCTTCTATAAGGTTTCTCTTCTCCAGGCTGAGTAACCCCAACTCTCTCATCCTGTTACCTAAGGAAGGTGCTCCAGTTCCATGATCATTTGCATGGTCCTCCTCTGAACCAGCTCCAGCAGATCTATTTCTTTCTTATGTTAGTGGCCCCAGAGCTGGATGCAGTACTCCAGGTGGGGTCTCACAGGAGCAGAGCAGAGAGGGAGAATCACCTCTTTGACATGCTGACAAAGCTTCTTTTGATACAGCCCAGGATACTGTTGACTTTCTGGGCTGCAAGTCTACATTGCCAGGACCCCCAAGTCCTCCTCCACTCATTCCCCCTGTCCATATTTGTGCTGGGATTGCCCTGGCTCGTGTGCAGGACATTACACCCAGCCTTGTTGAACCACATGAAGTTTGCACAGACTCACTTCTCAAGCCTGTAAAGGTTCCTCTGGATGGCATCCACTCCCTTTATCATACTGACTGCAACACACAAGCTGAAATCACTGGCATCCTCCTGCCCTCATAATGAGGTAAAAAACTGATAGCCCATGAGTCAGACCTTTGCAGAGGCAGGAGCTTCAGCAGCACAGGTACTGCAGTAAAACCAGATGACCCAGTTCTGTAGACACAAATCTAGCTGTACCTGCCTGAACCCCTGCTGCTCTCATTGCAGCTCTGAGTCTCTCTGTTTGCCAGTCTGTAAATAAAGCTCTTCTGTTCTTTCTCCTATTTCAGCATAGAGGTTGGGTGCTGACATAAACCATGTTCAGCTGGCTACTGTTATTAATTCAAACAGCACTACTGCATCGGTGATTTCAGCTCAAAGCACTGCAGTCTCTCTGCATTTCATGGCTACAACACGACAGGTAAGAGAATACCACAGCAGTCTCTCTGCATTTCATGGCTACAACACGACAGGTAAGAGCATACCACAGCAGTCTCTCTGCATTTCATGGCTATAACACGACAGGTAAGAGCATACCACAGCATCTCTCCTAGTGGCTGCAAAGCACCAGTAACACCTCCAGCACTAAATAATACTGCTCCCAGGACAACTACAGCAGGACTGGGATAAATGATAACCAAGCTTGGAAAGGACACTGTTTCTAAGACCTCTATTGCTAACATGACAGTTACACCAGAGAGGGGGTGGTATCAAGAAAATGAGTTTCCACTCACCATCCTCGGGCAGAACAGATTATTTACATGGGTTAAATGCAGCAGTTCTAAACAAACAGGGGTAACAACTACCAGCCACTACATTCCACCTGTTACCCAAAGGTTTCCTCATGTTTACTGCTTCACTGACACGTCTCAGGTTTCCAAAACGTAGGTGTGCAAGGTATGCAGCTGATGTTTCTAAGTCATACTAAAAGGTAAGTTAATTCTCGAATCCCACTGAGGTTTGTCCTCTAGCAAACTCCAGCTGAAGCTGACCAAAGCCACCAAGCTGAAGATTACTTTGCAGGTCTTCCACCCACTGGCTTTTGAACGGATGTGTTTGATCCGCTGGCCAGAGCAGAACAAGGCACAGCGGTTAGCGTGCTGATGAGTCAGTGGAAACCCTGCTACAACGGCATCTCTCTGCGCTGGCAACAGCAGCGGAATTATCCGAGTTGGAGCAATGGTGTGAGATGATAGCACACAACTTGTGAGTAGAGTCAAGTTTGCTCCATGAACCAAGCAGCTGTGAACAGCAGAGCCAAGCAAGCAGTACTCAGAAACAAATTCCCTGTATGCACACTATTCTCTTTTCTTAACCCCTGCAGGACTGTGCAGATGGCGGTTCCTCCCACTCACAAACACCACCCTGCTCCAGAGTTCCTCCTATAAGAAATATTGCTGCCTTCTGCATGCATTCAGTATTAGAAGCAAGCCTGAAATCTAATAGTAAGAGTTCACAGAAAGCACTGCATCCACCACCCAGAACTGTGGGTTTCCAGGCAGTCCCTGGTCTAGACGTGAGACGTGGGATGCACTGCCACAACTGCTACAGGGAGTTGTAGTTTCGCGTCTTGCGTTCACCAGCTTCCCTGCACAGCTTTCTCCCCCAGGCAAACCACTTCTTGATCACAGCACAGCAGCAGCGAGCTGTTGCCTTCTCGGGAAGGGTGGACTGGAAAGTGACAACAGACACCTTGAAGCATATCAAAGGCAAGGGAAGACTGTGTCCTATGCTCCACAGATCCTCTTCCCCCTTCTTGTCCCTTCTTGCCCCTGATTTTCTGTGGGTTATGTGAGGAATTTCTTCCAAGGAATGGTGCTTATAAAGGGTTATCTGAGGTGAGGATCACATATATCAAGTAATGCAGTGCTCCCTGCTCAGTGCCTTCCAGAGTGACTCTCAGGCATCTAGAGCAGCGTGCAGTGCTCCCCGATGTGACTCTGTGTCTGAGAAAGTGAGAGGGGGAAAGAAATCATTACTGAGTTAGCTGAAAACTCCCGAGAGACTGTGCAGTTTGAGTCCACACTCTGCTGCCCACTGGGTAACTATGGTGGTCCTAATCTTGAATTTGCTCTCCCTTTAGACCTTAACAACCCGTGTCCCCTAAGACCTAGACCTTCTACCTAAGCACTAGAGAAGGTCAGGTCCAAGGAAAGGGCTGGTCTGCGGTCTGTTTCATAGCCCTCCCTCTCAGGCTTCTGTGTTTTATCTTTACATTAAAACATCTGAAAGTTCACAGCTTTACAGAGCTAACACACAGCAAAATCAGTTCTGCATGGAAGAAGACGATGTCTGACTTCTTGCAGTGAGTAGTTTCCAAGCCAAGCCAAGCCAGAATGTCGGGGCTCCACCTCCCCTCGAACAAACCAAAAACCTCCACATGATTTTTGACTGGGTTCACTTCTGGTCTCCCCAGTTCAAGAAGGACAGAGGGCTACTAGAAAGAGTCCAGTGCAGAAGCAGAGAGCTGTAGCATCTGCCTTATCAGGAGAGGCTGAGACAGTTGGAGCTGAGTGGAGATCTTATCAATAAATATAAATAATACCTAATATATAACATATATAATACCTAAAGGGCAAATGTCAGAAGGATGACTCTTTATGGTGGTGCCCAGCAATAGGACAAGGACGACTGGGGCAAATTGGGACATAGAAGGTTCAATTTCAACACAAGGGAAAAACTTTTTCATAGTGAGAGTAACAGAGTACCAGCACAGGCTGCCCAGAGAGGTTGTGGGGTCTCCTCCTCTGGAAGCACTCAAAACCCACCTGGATGTGTTCCTGTGCAGTCTTCTCTAGACAACTCTGCTCTAGCTGGGGGGNATGACTCTTTATGGTGGTGCCCAGCAATAGGACAAGGATGACTGGGACAAACTGGGACATAGAAGGTTCAATTTCAACACAAGGGAAAAACTTTTTCATAGTGAGAGTAACAGAGTACCAGCACAGGCTGCCCAGAGAGGTTGTGGGGTCTCCTCCTCTGGAAGCACTCAAAACCCACCTGGATGTGTTCCTGTGCAGTCTTCTCTAGACAACTCTGCTCTAGCTGGGGGGTTGGACTAGACGGTCTTCAGAGGACCCTGCCAATCCCTACCATTCCATGAGTTTTCACTAAGTGGGACACGAATACCCCCCACCATGCCCAGTCCCTTCCTTTCTAAGCACTGGCAGAATTATGTCACATATATTTAGGGAAAAGAGGGTGAGGACATGCATGCACCATCCCATTTTATCCCATATTCATACTGATGGAAAATGACAACTTCAAACAGAGCTTTAATTCCAAGTTGAGTAGTTTTCAATTTAACTGCTGTCTCGAGGATAAAAATGGGATGTCTGTGACAGTTTTACTACAATGTGTATCTTGCTGTATACAGTAGCTCTGCAGCAAGGGATCACAGATGGTTTGTGGTAGTGGGAAGACCCTGCTTTTACAGCCTGCAGACTTACTGTACTTGCAAAATTCCACCTTAAAAGTCATTGGACGTGTCTGTAACTCAGAGAAGGTTTGCTCAACAATGACACATTGCGCTTGGATCTGGAAGCATAACATCTGGAAGCCAAATGTTAGAGGCGATATAAAAGGGCCAGCCCAACAAATCGGCAGGGCATTTCTAAGCCAGGAACATCCCCAGGATGGACCTCATCCTTCTCTTCGTGTTCCTGCCTCTGGTGACCGTGGCATGGGGCCAGTATGGCGACTATTACTACAGTCCCTATAACAACGGGGATAATGATGAATGGGTCAATGTGTACCGGCAGGGTTTCAACTTCCAGTGCCCACACGGACAGGTGATTGTGGCCGTCAGGAGTGTTTTCAGCAAGAAGGAAGGCTCCGATAGACTTTGGAACTATGCCTGCATGCCTGCTGCCCAGAGCCTCGGTGAGCCGACAGAGTGCTGGTGGGAAGAGATCAACAGGGCAGGAACCGAATGGTAGGATACCCCCAACCATCCCCAGAGGGCACAACCCTGATACCCACTGTGGAGTGCAGGTGCTAATACTGTCAGAGCAATGCAAACGTGTATTAACACCATCCAAGCAGTGGCTTCAGTACCCTGAGGCTCGTTAATCACGCTGCATGTGTGGTGATGATCAGCACCACGTTTGCCTTCTCTGTAGCAATCGCTTGCTGGAGGGTCTCAGTGTGCTTTAGAAACCTTGTGTTGTCTGGTCACTCACAAATTCCACTTCAAAGTGCTTCAGTTTTGCTATTGTTGTTTCATAGTTGAGCAAACTAGGGCACGAGTCTACAGCGAGGATAAAGTCCCTCTTGAAAGGCCACACACTGAATCAGTGACTAAATTGGGGAACTCACTCTGCCCTTCTGCTCTTACCAGTAGGAAAAACAGTTCTTCTCTATCACATTGGCTTTTCTCTTCGTGTTTTTGCTGCTGAGGTTTTTGGCTTAGGCACAATCAAAGGCTCTCTTCTAGTCACACTGGTATGACAGGAGCCAAAAATCTACCTTAATGAGCAGCGATGGTGCAATGTACATGCATGAGAAAGAGAGCAGACCATCATGTTAATTCCCTAACACAGCTTTACTTTGCTGAGCATTATGTTTTCCATCAACCTGAGAGGCAAAGGTAGTCACACTTGATGGCTACAATAATTCTGGCAATACGCAGAGTGTTTCCTATTTGGGCAGTTTGCAGAGCGTGTTTCATTATCTCCTCAGTTTTTCATTATCTCCTGATTTCTTTCACGAACTATGAAACACAGTTTTGGAACACTCAACGATATTCTTTGGATCAAATGAAATGAAAGCAGGAATATTTTCAAACAGCTGAAAAGGGTTTGTTCCAGAAACTGCGATGTAATTCTGGTAGATTTCATACTATACGAGGACAGGTTAGCAGTGAAATATGAAGCTTTTAAAGGATTCCAAATTTTGTTCTGAATTATTCATACTCTTTCATTTACCACACGGTGCATTCCTACGGCTGATGCAATTGCAAAGCAACAAAACAAGATTGACCCTATACTTAATTTTTGAGTTAAACCTGAAAGCAAGGGAGAGAGCTGCAATACAGGCAGAAGGAAGACACCCTGACAATCCTGAATTCCTTCACTTCTCATATATTGATGTGATTTTTATTTATTACATAGTAATTTGGAATTAGACCTCTCTATTGTTCAAGATAAAATCATTAGTCTTTTTCCAAAAATATCCCTGTCAGCAATTGCTCTATCTAGTTCACTTCTCATGACCAGGATACCACGTAATTCTCCCCCTCTACTCTGCACTGGTGAGACCGCATCTAGAGCACTGTGTCCAGTTCTGGCCCCTCAGTTCCAGAAGGACACAGAGCTGCTGGAAGGTGTCCAGCGTAGAGCAATAAAGATGATGAAGGAAGGAGAGCAGCTCCCTGATGAGGAAAGGCTGAGGGATCTTGGAGAAGAGGAGGCTGAGGGGGGGATTTCATTCCTGTCTATAACTGTGTGAGGGGTGGGTGTCAGGAGGATGGAGCCAGGCTCTTCTCAAGGTCATCTGGTGATGGGACAAGGGGCAATGGGTGCCAGCTGGAACAGGAGGTTCCATATCAATATCAGAAGGAATTTCTTCCTACTGAGGGTACCGGAGCACTGGAACAGGCTGCCAAGGGGGGCTGTGGAGTCTCCTTCTCTGGAGACGTTCCAGACCTGCCTGGATGTTTTCCTGTGTGACTTGGTCTGGGTGATCCTGCTGTGGCAGGGGGACCGGACTGGATGATCCCTCATGATTCTACAATTCTATGATCTAACCAGAGATTCATCATCACGCTCTGTATGCTTAGCACAACCACATCCGCAGTGTTGTTACCTGACTCTCATTTCCTTCACCTCTTAAAAACCACACCTTTCCACTTTGTCCTCTTATTTGGCCACATTTGTTCCTATTTCCAACCTTGTTTTTCCTGCAGATTTATCCCTTTTCCAACTCTTGGGTGTATTTAACTCTGTTTCACTCTCTCACCTGTCTCTCTTGGGGTTATTTCTTCCCTAGCTTGTCTTTCTAGCCCAACACACCCTTACATCTACCTGTTTTCTCTGCAGAGATGCCCTTCTTTTCCTCCTTTTATACTAGGTGATTAGAGAACACACACCCCATTGCAAAGGTGAACTTGTGTTCCTAAGTGCTTGGTATGTTTCCACAAATCTTAGCTAGCTGTGCCTGGTTGTGTTCTGCATGTTTTTGCAGCCAGGGTTGGGATGGTTCCATCTACAGTGCGACATGAAAGAGGCTTGCACAAAACCAACAGGTCCTTCACGGTGCCCAGATGCTGCCACCCAAACACCCGGAGCAGGCACATCTATCTGATTGCAAACCTAAACCAGAAATCAGTGTGATGCCACAGAAGTACCCTGTGGGACCCCTTTGCCTATCCCACCGGTTCCTTCCTGGCAGCCTTACTTCTCATAGCTGCCTCCCTTTTCTCTCTCTTCCTTGCAAAGCTCACTGCTATTTGGAGTCATCCCTAGTTCTAAAGAGACTCAGTAATCAACTGGGACCATGAGTATGTGTCACACAGTCTGCAGCATTATTTCCTCCGTGGCCACCTCTCTTTCCTCGCTGATCTATCCTGTTGGTAAGCACACATCACCCTCGTGTCAGCTGACACAGCACTCTGCTGGATTCACTAGGCTATTGCCCACCCATGCAGGATGAGCTGTAATGCTCCTTCTTCAGCTGTGCCTCACAGGGTATTGGGTCTCACCCAGCACAGGGAGGTTCAAAGGCTTGTGCCACCAGTAGCTACAAACCTGCCACGTTTTCCTAAAATTCAGGCTACATTTGCTCTGCTGTGATCGATGCTTCGGATTCCTTGTCCTACCGTCACTAAAGAACACGAACACGCACACTGCATCCTTTGTAAAACCTCTTTAACTTACTGATAGGGAGCAGCTATGCCTCTCTCTCCCTCACACACCTTCACCCATGAGTCTGCTTTCAGTCTTAACACATCTCCATTCTTCTAGTTCCCCTCAGAAGTCTTACATTGCAGCATTCCAAAGAAACTCTGGTCAGAAAGAGTGGTGAGGCACTGGAACAGCCTGGGAAGGGGGTGGTAGAGTCCTTTCCAGCCAGGATTCTGTGATATATAAAGGCTTTGTTGAATCTGTCCCAACACCTTAGTCCTTCACCTGCTAACTAAGATGCTATTCAGCCCCTGGATATTAGGAAGCGATGATATTCAGTTGCTATAGTGTTCCCTGGTCATTTGGAAATACTCATGTCTGGAGAAGGGGAGAGCCTTCAGGATATCTCCTGATCCTACACAGCCTTTCTCATTATCTGTATACTGTCACACAACAAGGAATCCAGCCTTTTCAGGCAGAATGAAGTTAATGTTCTTTGCTCTGTTTGTACTGGAAGAAGTTTGACCTTCATTGCTTTGCTGAATACTCCCGAACTGTCTCTACAGACCAGTCTTTGAACTAGGCAATTAAGTAAAGCTATTTTTCTTGCCTGAAACCGAAAGCTCCAAAGGACAGGGATCATGCAAACAAACAAAAGCTTGCAAGTGAAAGACTAGCAACCCTTCCTCCCAGGAGAAACTCTTTTACACTACTTAATACAGATGGAAGAACACCACATCTCCAACCTACTCCCAGTTACCCTCAAGGCACAAGGCAGGAACATTTGCAGCCAAGTGGTGTTTAACACATATTTATTGCCTCTTCTTCTCAATCCCACTTCTGAGAAAGCGTTTGGATAGAACTTGGAAAAAACAGCTCTAGATTCTTCCTCTCCACTCCCATTTCACTCTCTCTCGCCTGCTCTTTAATGCACGCAGAGATCCTTCAAGTAGGCACACAACCCTGTTTCCCACAAACTGGGTGAAAAGAGAGACTCGTGAGCAAAGGAAGCGCCTGCAGGAGCCGTCTGTTCTGGTGCTGGCAGCACACCCCAGTACATCTGCAAGGAACTGTTTTTGTTCTCAATCTCTGACCAATCCCAGGTCTCGGATCTGAGGCTGTATTGGCCAAACATGATAACCAAGCTGGCGCTTTCAGAATGTTCCTGTTTGTGTCATCCTCACAAACAATTTTCTTCAAAGCCCCAGGTTTCTATCAAAGGGAGAGTGCTACGAGCTCTTAGCGTCACTACAATGGACTGAGCCCAGTGGGAGCATCTGAGGGGAAGAGAGGTGTTTCTTTAGATAATACTGTGCTTTGTGCCTGGCAGAAGCCTCCCCAGACACAAACCAGGACAGATAGGAAGGCCTCCTTAGCATCTGCCAGGAAAAAATCAACAGGATTGTTAGGGTCTTGTCTTCCCTTTGGGCAGGGAGGAGAATGGAAGACAACTGCTGATCCCTGAATGAAAGAGATAGCTGAAGATGAGAGTGAGCTTGCCCTTGGCAGGTGGAAGTCACAACAACGTCTGGCCACCTCACAACAGATAGCAGAGACTCCTTGTAGAAGTGGCCATGGGAGACTGGCAGAGCTTAATCAACATGGAAAAGTAATTCCCTTCATCTGAGCGTCTGTGTTTCAAGTGCCCTCAGTCTGCCTCAGCCACTTCTCTCTCCCTACTCCTCTGTCACAGACTGGCCATTAAACGAGCTTTCACCCTGCCACTCACCAAGCTACACAGCACAGAGTACACCACAAAAGAGGGCAGGACAGGACCTCCCCCTGCCTTCCACAGCTATTCAAGAAGGAAATTAAACATTGGATACTGAAAGTACCAGGGTTTGGTGAAACAGCACTCCAGTGTGTGTCTAATACCTCGCTAAAAAACGCCTCCCACGATCTAACCAAGGGCTCACCGTCGGCATGAGGTGAAGCCACCTCTCTCCACGTGCTCTCCAGGGAGAACTACAGACGAAAGCAGAGTTATTTCTATGATGTCTATTTGCCACGTCTGACACGATTCCATAATATAAAGAGCCATTCTGCTGTGACAGGCTCTAGAGGGATAGCTTTAAAGTAATTAATGATGCCAGCTTTACAGGAGCCATCTGCTCTACAGCAAAACAGTACCATTTATTTGAAGCTTATAAAATGACACTGCCAGGTTACCCCGCCATAAGGAACACGTCGCTCTTAAAGCAGCACGACCCAGTGGCGACTGAGCTGCGTGTCAGACCCTGCATGTTTCAGGAGAGCATCAGGTGGTGCCACCTGGTCAGTGAGGCAAGGGCTCACTGCACGTCTAACACCACCACTTACTGCATTTTGCCTTGGGTTTCCTTGGGCAGAATAACAGGCTTCCTCTTTGCTTTGCCATGCTCGGGGATCTGAGGACCAAAGAGCCTTGGAGAGGGGTTTGAAGCACAGTATCAGCGTTAGATGGGGCAGAGCACTCGGAGGCTTTGTCTAGCGAAGTGCAACACTGACATGTGGGTGTAACTATGGAGTGTCAGCACAATGGGTGCAATTGCTTAAAGCAATTATACTGTGCAAGCAATATTCTTCCTCAGTGTGGCAGGCAACCGCTGAGCCCATGAGGTATACACTTGGCTGCTGAGGCTATAGCAACTTTTGCAAATACCTTGGAGCAATTTGGTCTGGAGAACAAGCCTTTTGAGGAATGCCTGAGGGAGCTGGGACTGTTTTGTCTGAAGAGAAGGCTGAGGGGAGACCTTATCAATGTCTAAAACTTCCTCAGAGAAGAGAGGTGGGTATTGGTCACTTCTCCCTAGTGGCGAGTGATAGGACAAGAGGAGATTGCCTCAAGTTGCACCAGAAGGAATTTAGGTGAGACATTAGGAAAATCCTCTTCGTTGGGAGGGTCATTGGGCACTGGAACAGACTGCCCAGGGAGGAGGTTGAACCACCATCCCTGGGTGTGTGTGAGTGTCATGTAGATACGGAGCTGAGTGACATGGTTTAGCAGTGGGCTTGCTAACAGTCAGATTTAATGGTTGGACTCAATGGCCTGGGAGGTCTTTCCCAAGTTAAACAATTCCAGGATTCTGTGAATTTAAGTGGATCTGTAGGATGAAAAAGCCATGCAGGGACCCCAAATCCACATAGGCGTTTTGAGAGGGTTTTTCTCAAACCAGCTCTAGATTGGTCACATAGATAAAAGTCCACTGGTCAAAGAAAGCAGTCCTGACTTGAACTACACTGGCAATGTGGATGGATGGTTTGGTTGCTTGCCATGGCAGAACTCAACAGTGCAATGCTCATTAACCAGGTCATAAGAACCTTCGGCAAAAGAGAGGAGGCTTTCCATAGCAAAAGCAGCAGCATGTGGAAGGTCTCAGCTATGATACCCCTGTTACTACTCAAAATTCCACCCAAAAGAAGGCTGAATACTTAATTCCTAAGAAACACTGCAGCCATTTCCAAAAGGTGTAAACAAGGGAAGGGAAGGGAAACATCCCCTTCAACAGCACCTGACCCTCACTGCTGTTATTCTTCCCACTCTTCCACTACCAGCCATCTCGCCTCCTCTTGTCCTGGTACCACATCCAAAAGGCAACAACTCTTGGTGCTTCACAACTTGAGCCAACTAGAAAAGCAAAACAACCTATCCTTTGCCAAGTTTAATCCCACACAGTTCCAGCCAGTTTCCAATTCTCCTCTGAACTCACCTCCTAAGAAGTCTCCTTCCTCTCTTCTTAGCTCTTTCAAGATGCCATAAGTGAGGGGAAGCTGGTAACATCAAGTCTGGATACTCAGTTATCCTCTATAATAAAAGAGTGGGTCTGTGAAAAGACATGGGGTTTAACTGTAAATGAAAGGTCCTGAATCACTGGATAGCAGGATTTGCTGTGACAAGAGTAGTGAACTCAACAAAGGATGAAGAAATCGTCACCTATTAAGTGCTGTTTTCAGGTTAGCACACAGAGAATTCAAGTACGGAGTCGGATGGGAAGGGGTTGTTTGTCCCCCTTGAATTTCATTCTAGCTGTAGTGAGGATGATTAGTGAAAGAAAAAGATTTTATATAAATGAATAAGCATTCTTATTTCTGAAAGAATCTCCTCATTTTGGGAAGAATATCTGGATTTTACTTGAAAATTGGAAAAAATCAGGGAACAAAACCTGATGCTATCTTAAAGCTGAAGTACTTAAATGTCACTGTTATCTTTCTTTCATTGAACCAAACAGTGAGCTTGAGCTGTTTATCAGACAGAAGCAGAGAGGAAAAAGTGAACGTGAGTTTAAAATGTATTTCAAAATTTACTCTGAATGCCTTTTAAATAAAATGGCCATTTTATTATTGAGACAAAACTTGGGTCCAGCTATACTCTCCATCGAAGAAACTCAGTTTTAAGGTAACTCTAAATAATTTTTACACCGGCTTTTCATGAAATAGAATAGAATCACAATTAAAACTAAAGGTACTTTCTTAAAGTTAGGTGCCTAAATATGCATGCATGTAAGCATGGGAGTGTTGTGTTAGCTAGAGAGAAGGGTCCACCCGTGATGCCTGTCTTCAAATGAATCTTTCCATCAAAACTATCCAGTTAGTAGAGGTGTCAAGAAGAGGTTGTAAGGCCAAGAGAGTCAGAAAGACACTGGAACAGGCAGCGAGAGAAAAGGAGAGGGAGGAACCTCCCACTAAGTGCAGGTAGGAGTAGTGGATGCTGCTAAGTGGGGATGGCAAATTGCAGGGCAATGCCTCATGACTGAGGGGAAATGCAAAGGAGAAGGAGGAGCAAAAAGCTCCTCACATGCAAAAGTGCTAGGAAAACACCCAGGGGCACAATGACTTGAGCAGTGGAAATGCAAGTAAACGCATAGGGGAAGAGGCAGAGGCAGAGACACGAGTTTGGTCTTACTTTACATAGATTAATGCTCATCTTGCAACAGGTACAACCATTCCCCGTGTTTCTTCGTGTCAACTTTTCTCCCACCAAGCTAATACCAATCATCTGCAGCTATCCAATATGTTTCCAGACTCTTAACCATATGTTCACATGGCCTATGTGCCAAAAAGCAGAGCAACTTCCTATCGAAGTCCTGCTGAAATCCTCTGTGTGAGAGCCAAACTGCCTTACTTGTTGTGATACCATAGCAACTCAGAGTCCCCATCATTGCTTAACTCTGAAGGTCCTCGGAAATAGTCTCACAAAGCACAGCAGTACGCGTGGCCCCAGCAACGTGGGAGATGCAGGGACACAAACAAGTGTAAATACTCTTTTCTGAACAGTGGAAGAGACATACAGAGGAGATCCTTTGTTCAAAGGTGGGAGCGGAGAGTTGGGCAGAGGAATTCACCCTTGCACTGGTCAAAACTATTCAGTTTTTCAGCTTTTGCATATACTTTAGCCTCCACCTCTGACAGCACCACCACCGGTGCACAGAAGTGAGCGGCCTTCTAAAGACCAAACTATGTTAGACACTGTGCTTTTCCTGTTGGGAACACAAGGTTTATTAAAATAAACTGTGAGGCCATTGAATAAAACTACGGGTAATTGTGGTGTATCTGTTAATCAGAAAGTTTCTTTGAAAGTGCATTTTGGATCTATCAGTGTATTTGGTTCTATGACATTGCCTAGTTTTCCTTGATGAAGGAAAGGAAATGGAACAAACTGAATTCCTGTGATTTGCTCCAAACTGTTTGGCTAGGAGGGTGCTTGGGAGAAGGAGCAATCGATATCTGAATTCATGAGCTGTCTGTTTTCACTCACCTTGTCTTTCATCTTCAAGAAGCAAGCTATTCAAACTGATTATCACTTGACTTAGTTTGGAACCGGTGTCCAGATGCTTGTAGGGTGTGTAGAAAGAGAAGCGCAGACCTGTTTTCTTAGAGCCATCCTACTTGAAGGGAGAGGTTGATGTGTGTGACAGAATTCCCAGCTACACAGAAAGCATGAAGCAGCAGATTCTTCCTTCTACGATCCAGTCATAAAATTAATGGCTTGACATTTCACCACATCTATGCCTCAGTTTTACTCATGTGGTTGTTATCAAATCATTTTTCCACCACAAGCTTTGAATAAAATGTGCCGCCTTCTAGAGACAGGTAAGCAAGAAAGGGAAAGAAAATAAAGGGAATTCGTGACTTTTCCCTATAAAAGAGATTTTAAGGCTTCTTTTTGGTAAAAATGCAGATGAAAAATATGACTTTAGGGAACTTCAAGTGTTCAAATATCAACACTTAAAGATAGAAGTATTAAGGGACTGTTATGAAGTCAGGCTCATTATAGGTAAAAGGGTGAGGATGTCACCACCAAACCCACCTTGCTGCCTGATTAGCACACCTGAATGATTAAATACTTAAAAACTGAAATAGCTTTATTGCTACTTAAATAGGAAGGCATTATTAGCTGGCTACGGCTGTTTTCCTATGCAAGATGGTCACTCAATAAACAGCAAGTGCATAGATGTGTCTCAACACAAAGCCAAACCCTTAGCTTCCCCCCTGAATCAAAAGAGGGAACGCCGTTTTCAGAAGTGCTTAAAACTCCCAGAGAAATGAAGACCGTGTTTTCCTTACATGCTCTTTTCTTTGCCCTCTTTATTAGGTACCAAACCTGCTCAAACAACGGGCTGGTGGCTGGTTTCCAGAGTCAGTATTTTCCATCTGTGCTTGACCGCGAATGGCAGTTTTACTGCTGCCGATACAGCCGGCGATGTCCGTATTCATGCTGGTGAGTTCAAACAGAAACTAAACCTGTCAGCTGCTTTTCCCTATGGTCACTGAGAAAACGTTAAGTGTGCTTGATGTGGCTAAACAAGTTATTTCCAGTCTGCTAACAGTTCAGCTGCTAGTCTTCCCATACAGAAGAGGCAGCATTTCAAAGGGAGGTGAAGCATTTGCCTCCTCTAAGCTGGGTACAAATCCCACTTGCTTATGTTCTCCTGGAAAAACTCTGGGAAGACATGTCACCTGGCTTGTGAAAAGCTTTGTGATTGTAAAACAAAACAGTTTGTGGCCATAGAACTATTCTGTACCCTGTACTACCCGGCTCAGTCTCTCCATCTGGAGCCCAGTTAAATCTGTTTAAGGTACTGGCCTGGCACTTCCATATCCACTCTCAGAATTGAGAGTCTCTCAATACAGTTTCTTCTACTTCAGAGCCTTGTTTGCTCTCACTCTCTTGAAGAGACCCCTTTAATATATTTCTTCCAATTTCTTTCAATCTCTCATCCTGCCTTTGTAGTTAGCAAGGTCCATACAAGCTCTTTCTGCACACTGTTATTAGAATACTATGTCTGGATGGACAGACAACCAAATGGGTGAAGGATTGGTGGCTTAACAGGGTCAGATGGTGATGGTAAATGGTGATACATTGCCTGCCTGCCCATTTTAATCAAAGAACTCTCACTAACAGTCTACCCCAGGATCCATCCTGCTTAATGACCTTGCAGAAGGAAGATAGCTTACTCTGACAAGTTGGCATAGGACTCCAAACGGTGAGGAACAGCTGATACGCTTGAGGGCAGGACTGCTATCCAGAGGGATATAAAAAAAGCCTCTCTGAGGACAGTGAGATAGTAGAGCAGGTTACCTCGTGAGGCTGTGCAGGCACTCTCCTTGGAAGTTTTCCATACTTCAGTAAATAAAGCCTTGAGTAGCCTAGTCTCAGCTCATGGCTGACCCTTCTTTGAGCAGACAACTGTATCAGAGACCTCAAGAGATCCCTTTCTCCCCGCACTATCCTGCAGTCCTAAATAGGAACAATCCTCTGCTGGAGGGCCCACATCATGCAGCTAGAATCTCCTCTCCAAAACAGTGGTCTTCTGCCTACTGTCTGCTGGGAAGAGCTTCTTTCCTGTTTGATTCCCTTTACTTTGTCCAAATGCTGTCTGAGAGAGCGCTAGTTGTTATGCTAATGTACAAGCAACATGAACTACCCGGTGGAGTATGAAACCCCACGCCGTGGATCCACTTTCACTACCACAGATGTGACTTGTCTGAATTGGTAAATTTCAGTAAATTTAACTTAACTTCCCTCATGGGAACTGACCTTCCCATTCCCTAAATCCAGGAGATCTCACCCACAGCTTCACTGCCACTGGCATCTCCAGGTTACCGTCACAGATCCTTGCTCACGTATCACACCTCTGGCCTATGTATTCTCCTTTTTGACAGGCACAATGGGGTTTTCAACCAACCTACAAAGCAGTCTTTGCTACCAAGATGTACGTGCATGTAAGGCACAATAGAACACGATCAGAATTTTTTAGAGTGTCTGCCCCAACCTGCAACAGGAGGTATTCTGCTCCAGAAACTAGACTAGCTGTCAATAAACTGCCTGTGGAGAAACGGCTATTAACATGCTGCTACCTCTTATTTCTTGGCTGAAACAGCTTAATTTCATATAAAGGCATCTATTAGTATAGGAAGATGTGGAAAAGTAATAGCAGGAAAACACGCAGTGGCTGTGGTGCCTCATGGATCACGTGTGACGCACTGGAAAATCAATATTCCAAGGCAATCCACATTGCAGGATTTCTTAGCAGCCTTGAATTTTAATGGGCAATGTGGCCTTCACTGTGAAACCAAATACAGGCAGAAGAGCATTTTAAAGAAAACTGATAACTGTGGCATAACAAAACTCTTTCTTTCAAATTAGCTCTCACCTGTTTGATCCATTCCTCTTCCAGGTGTCTCTGAACAGGGCTCAGGGCAAGTATAAAAGCAGTAAGGCAGTCAGTCGATCCTTATGCCTAGTGTCTCTTGGCTCTTCTTCTTCAGGTTTGCATTCTCCCAGACCTACAAATAACAAAGATTTCCCCATATATGAGCCATGCAAATGGTTTGCCAGAATCTGACCGAGTGATACAGCTGGAACATTCATGTGTTCTTTGAATCCTGCTAATAAAAACACTCAGGATACCATCATGCTGACTGGACCCCATACTTCCACACTTTGCTTAACTGAAGAACACGGTTAAAGACAAATCAGAGTCATAGAATTATGCAGGTTAGAAAAGACCTTAAGATCACTGATCTACTCTACCAAGCCCACAGCTAAACCATGTCCGTAAGCTCCCTGTCCACACAACTATTAAATATGTTAAGGGATGACAATTCACCCATCGCCCTGGGCAGCCCATTTACATGGCGACTTAAAGATTGCTTTTTAAAGCCCAGCAGTTCTGTTTCACAGACTGGCTTGTCAATGTTTATTCCTATGCACTCAGACAGGTAGCCCATACTGGAAATACATTAAAATATTCCCATCTCACTTGCCATTTTACCTTGTTTTCAACAAGCACTTTACAGAACCACAGAATCCTTCATTTCCCCCTACACCATGCTAAGTCTTGCCATGCCTTCTGCACATCTTTCCCATACTGAAAATAACTAACATACCTCACACGAGGCAGAAAAGCTCCCATATTTTACCTGGCCACAGTAAAATAAACCACAAAGAATGCAAACCCCTTGCAGATGCAGAAAGGGGTTTATTAACTGGCCCCGTTAGTGCTCAGGTTGTTCACTTTGCCAGGAAATTGAAGGCCTGATTCCATACTCTCAAAAGCAAACACATGTCACAGAGTCTGCACACAATGTTTATGACTGTTTCCCCTCTCCAAACAACCAGCAGTCCAAGAGCCAGAAAGTCTGTCTGGAGCTGCGGCTGCTCTCTCTCACACTGACATCGTCTAGGCAACAATTTCATTTCCCAAGAGTTATGGGGCTGAAAGAACTTGTTTTCTTGAGTCAACCTGCCTCCAAAACTGTATTGAACCGATCAGATCCTTTGCAGCTTGCTCAGGGACTGCTGGCAACAGAGAGATAAATCCAAGAGGTGGGTTTGGCACGGTGGAAACATGCATTTCTGGGCAACCCAGCATAGTTTTTAAAAGGGGATGACCGCTGCCTTTCAGCTGGAGGAAGAAGTGGAACTGATTAAAGTGGGATATAATTTCCACGTTCATTCAATATAGCATGCAGGCTCATGGATCTTGAAACAATTTTCCTTTAGGAGAGAGATATTCTCGAAGCACTCATAAATAACATCTGGAAGAGTAAGGCCATTCAGGGGACACTGCTTGTCCTCAAAGAAACTTACTCTCCAAGCTTGTTTCCTTCTTGAAATGGAACATCTCCTTCTTTTGGCTGTGGCATTATTAGAGCAAGAGTTGAGCAGCAAAGATTAGTTAAAGAGGAGCCATAAACTATTCATCTTGTTAGTGCTGTCATTGCACAAGAATTGAAGTGTAAGGCAGTCCAAACCAATTTACTTACTAGCTTGGAACAAGTATACTCAGCAGCTGGAGCAGGGCACGATGGACACTATCACTGACTGTCTTTTGTGTTTTAAACCGCTCGTTTCTTCCGATAGCTTGGTATCTGGGGGTGAGGCATAGCCACAGCTCCCATTTACTTCTCTAAGGGGCAGGTTGTACAAAACTAAGGCCACTGGCATGACTCAATCTTGGTTAAAAGGTTGAGTTATTGGTAACTATTTCTGAAGTAAACTTTTTACATAGCGGTAGGGATCACTGCAAAGTCGTACAACACCTTCTTCTAGGAGCTAAATGAGTGACTGCGTGTTTCCTATTAATCTCTAACATAGATTACACCATGGAAAATAAACACTACTGGTTTCAGATTAAAATAATGATGACAGTAATTCTGTTAAAGATTTCATGCATTCTTTCTATACATTTCCTACCGAGAACAAGATTTATAAGATTAGCATTAATTACATTAGAAGAACGTGGGAACGGGTAGGGTGTTGCAAACCGGTCGGAAGATAAACCATCCCACATCAACCCTAAACCAGCTCCAACCCCATTATGAAAACACCTTTTTCAGTCAGGTTTTCCTGCTTTCCCCCATAGATGCCAAACAACTTCTATCCCCTCTCAGAAGCTTGTCATTCCAAGTCTTCAATTTAGAATGGCCTGATCTCTCCTCTCTCAAGATGTCAGTTCAAGCCTGGGGTCCAAACATCACATGCCCAACAGTAATCTGAAGAAGATTTGCAAAGCCTAACCAGAAGTCCTCTGTTTTCTGTATTAATTCTTGTTAAATGATTAATTATCATGTAAATGGATAACATGGACTGAAAAACTACACAGTCTCTGCTATTTTCTTCCCTATAAGTTCTTCCACAAGCTGTGTCTAGATTCAGTAAGCAATTCTACTAAAGGCACCCTCCTAGCTCCACACATCGCCTGCTTCCTCGGGGTTCATTTGGCACTAAATCACCCAGTGCCTAGTCCCCATCATCAATTTAACACAGGTCTTCTCCAGTACATTCGCAAACCCTTCTTCTAGGACCTTCCCTTAGGTACCCTCTCAAGCACCACAAACACTGCAGCTTAGTGCTAGAGGTAAACTCCAAGAGCAACTTCGTCTCAGCACTTGGCCATTCCTGAGCGCCTGACTGCTGCCCTGCCCCAGGGTACCCTTATTCTTTACTAAAAAAGCCCTCACGTAGGTCACTGGGGAGGGATCTTCCCATTGGACTCTTGGGGAGTCCAGACTCCCATGGGCAGGCAAACCCTACATCACTTTTTTCATGACCATCCATTGCCATAGGTGGCTTACACATGCTACCACGTTTGCAAACAGATTACCTGTCTGTAGGGCTCTGGTAAGTGGTTTGGTACTCATATGCATTAGATGGTAAAATGCTCAGTGAAGCACTTGATAATGAGGTTACACATCAAGACACAGCAAATCCTGAGGGGTATCACTCTCCTGTGTCAGGCAGATCATTTGAGAAGAATGGCTGAGTTGGTCTTTCTTCCCCCCCACCCCATGATGAGGAAACTACATCCTGAATATCCCTATGCATGAAACACTAGAGCATCTCTCAGTGCACTGAGCACTCTCATTTTGTGCAGCTTATCCCCAGGATTCCAAAAATAGGGATAACAGAGAAGTTTTGGGTCACATCACAGAGCCCTGCTGTATGGAGAACCAACTGCATTTCTTTCTGAAGCATACAGCGCAATCCAGATGACCTTGAGGGGCTTAGGGGAACAGTTTCGTAAATGAGTATGGCAAACATCAAAGAGAACTGAATTAGACAGCCAGAGCACACAGCCCCGGGTGAACTTAAACACCCCTATTCATAATTTTTGTCTCTGGAACAAATGAAATCAGTGGGCATCTTTCTGTGTAACGTGAGAAACTGCAGAGCAGCTCAGCTCCCCCCGATAACGAACTCTTGGTAATTGCATATATTGGCTTTTTGAACATTTCTTAGCAGAGAGGTCTTATAGGGCTGACTGGTAATGTAGAGCAGAGAGGGAGAGGGAAATGACAGCAAGCAGAAAAAACCAGAGGGAAGCTAAATGACTACTCCCTGCTGCACCCATTCACCTCAGAGTAACACTGCCTGCTTCTGCGAAAGGTCTGCGAGACCCTTCCCAGCATCCAGGATCTTGTAATCAGATTTCCTTTTCCACAGAAAGGCTCCTGAACCAAATTCAAAGTGCTGACTCTTAGTCCTGTCTCTGAGCAGAGCCGAAAGCAGCTTTTGAACCTTGCATTTTGAGCAGTCTCGGTGGTCCAGTGCTGGTTAAGATGACAGAACATTTTCCTTGCTGCATGCCAAACAGATGTTGTGAAAGACACTCAGTGGAACATATACAAACACACATCTTAGCATTTGCTCACCACCACAGCCAAAAAACTGCAAACCCTGGAGTCGATAAAGGAAGGCAAAGTTAAATCCTGGTCCATAGCTGGTGTCCAGGCTACGTTTTTAAAACCCACTACGACCCAGTAATCTTTGATGATAGACATATCAGACGTTCAGGCTCCAAATTCATACACTAAATACAGGGTTTGTCCTCTGGTAGAGGGAGCAGCCACAGCATTACACCTTCTTTCCCTTCAAAACAAGCGTGGGGTTGGACTAGATCACCTTCAGAGGTCACTTCCAACCCCTTCCGTTCTATGATCCTATGATTCTGCCTGTTGGGAATTGTACCTATCGTATGCTAACTCACAACTGTGTCTTTCGAGGTATCTGCTGAGACTGTGCTCATTTTCTGGGGTAAAACAGTCCCACGGATTGTTCTGATGATTTACATACTTCAGTAGGAAGGAGAAGCCAACACCCACCTCCCTACAATGATCCTTCAGGTAGCTGTAGAGAGCAGTAAGGTTTCCCCACAACCTCCTTTTCTCCAGGCTGAACAGCCACAGCTCCCTCAGACTCTCCTCAAAGACCTGTTCTCCAGACCCCTAACCAGCCCAGTTGCCTACCTCTACACTCTCTCCAGCACCTGGACACCCTTCCTATACAGCGGTGCCCAAAACTGCTCACAGTACTCAAGGTGCAGCCTCTCCAGGGCCAGGTATAGGGGCAGCATCACCTCTTTGGTCCTGCTGGTCACAGTATTTCTGATGCAGACAGGATGCCTTTGGCCATCTTGGCCACCAGGACACACTGGAGGCTCATGTTCAACCAGCTGTCAACGAACAGCCCCAGGTCCCTCTCTGCTGGGCAGCTTTCCAACAACTCCTTAAGCCTGCAGTGCTGCCAGGGGTTGTTGTGGCCAATGTACCGGCCAACATACAGGACCTTTATTGAAGGCCATACAATTGGCCTTGGCTCAGTGATTCAGCCTGTCAAGATCTCTCTGCACAGTCTCCCTACCATCAAGCAGATCAACACTCCCACCCAGCTTAGTGTTGTCTGCAATCCTACCAACTGTGCACACTATCACCTCATCCAAACCATTGATAGCGATGGTAAACAGGAGCAACCCCAGCACTGAGCCCTGGGGGACACCTCTCATCAACCGGATTTAGCTCTTTGGACCTGGCTATCCAACCAGCACTCCAGCTTGCCCTGAATGGGTCTAAGCATACTGAAAGTCCTTCGACTGAAGTAGCTGTGTAGAAGAGAAAGGCAGTCTCATAGGTGAGACTGCATCTCATGGTGCTGTTAAGAAATGAGACCTTTCAAAGAAGCAGCAAAAATCTCCTATTTGAGTGGCACTATTCAGCTGGACTTTCCTGTAAGAGGCTAAATTATGCTCTCTTCTTCTTCCTTAATGTAAAGGCCAACAACAGAATATCCAGGACACTATGGAGAAGATATGGACATGATGATGTACACCTACGACTATTACATCCGTGGGGCAACAACAACCTTCTCAGCTGTGGACAGGTTTGCTTTTTATCTATTGCATTAGAAATCTAAACAAAATCCAAAGCCATAAAAAACCAACAAAAAGCCTTTCTTTACTGTTCCCCTCATGGCTGTGCATCACCTGCGGTGGTACTTGCTGTCAGACTAAGAGTTATGAGGATCAAAGTTCACAGTGCGTGTGACTGCTTGTCCAGGGTGTATCAGAGCATCTTCACGTGCAAGGGGATCATTTGCCACATCCCTCTGGGTAGTGAAAAATACAGCACTGCTAGGCTTGGCTAAAGCTGAGCTCCACAAAGCATAACTGATCTTCAGTACTGTTTCCCCACCATTCCCTTGTTGAAGCGTGTTTCACCTAACTCAGTGAAGACTCAGCCTGAGCACCTTTCAGAGGATGAGCGACTTATTTTGTCCCACTTTTCTTTGCAGAGAAGCAGGGAGTCTGCCAGACTGCAGTGCTAAAACCATACCAGCTGCAGTGCAAGCACTGTAAACTTCCCAATTCATTGCCACACAATCCTAACAGACTGGAGGCCACGCCAGGAATGAAGGCAATGCAGTGTGCATTCAGCCCTTTCCAGAGAATGAGTTAACCGCTTTGTCTCGATCAGTCCTGGTCATTACATGACACTGGCTCTTGGGTGAGGCCCTATGGCTAGTAGAATTGTAGTGGTGCCAACAGATTCACGACTGCTCTTCTCAGTTAAAACAAAGCGTCTCTCCCTCTTTACTATGCCAAACTGCAAAGTTTTAAAACCTCAGGGTCAGTTTGCCTAGAGATCCTAACATAACGGGTTTAAGGAGGATGTGAGCTGCAACCCGATTGTGGAAGAGGAATCTTGATTGTTTCCTCTTGAGCTGACCTTAATACATGGACTGTGAACTATTTCCTTGCTCATGTTTTTTATCAGACACAGCGGTCTGGTATATTCCAGCGTTGTTATCAAACACAGCACAGACACAGCAAGGTGCCCTGCACTGGCCTGTCGCTGCCTAGAGTGGCTACGGGAGAAGAGGGGAGAGAAATGGGAGTTTAAACACGCTGATATTTCGAGCTGTCTCTAATAGCACTCAAAGAAGCCAAACTGCTTTTGTCACTCGGGTGCTCTCAGCTCACTGGAGCACCCAAGGAATGCCTCAGCCAAAAGAACCTCTCAAATAAGGAAGCTTTCCCCCAAATGATAACACATTATCAGACTGCTGCAAACCCCCAGCTGTAATTTTCTGGCTGAAGCTCATTAACCTGTTTATTACTAAATGGAAGCCCTGTCTGCAAATTGTTGCTACAAGTAGAAGAGCGCCTTTCACAGCTAATTGACTCAAAAGCATCTGTTTATCCTCTTAGAGAAACGATTTACAAGGTTGCCAGGGGACATCCCTGTTCTGGGCTTTTTCTCTTAAAAATTCCCCAGTGTTCCTCAAAGTCATGGCAGACAGTAGGGAAGACAAGGCAGACAGCCTGCTCCCCTACAGCTGGATTCCAGCCTTCATTGGGTGTGGACCAGGATAAAGTCTGGAATCACAAGGATGAGTCTGGAAAACAAAGCGATTGAGGTAACAGTTGCCTCTGAGCAGATTTCTATCTGAGAATGCTGAAGGTTTAACATAGCCTTCAGAACAGTGGGGCAGCGGGGGGAGTAGCCAGGAGTGGAGGCAGCATAACAGGGATGTACACTGGAAATACAGTGCTTTACAGGTTATGGGACTGCAGTACCTGGAAAGGGAAGAAGCCACAAACATCTTAGTCCTACCACTCCCATGTATCACAGTCATGGTGAGGCTGGAAAAGACCTTAAAGATCATCCAGTCCAACCTAAAACCAACCCAGTAACCCTAACGTCTGACATCTAGCTCATGCCACTCAGCACTGCATCCAGCCTAGCCTTGAACACCTCCAACACCTCTGACATGCTGTCAGAGATGAACCTGCAACAGCAGTAGGACTGAAACCAACTCACATTGCCTAACATACAAAGTGAAAAGAATTCCTGCTACACCAGTTCACAACTCAGATTCACAGAATCGTTCTGGTTAGAAAAGACCCTCTGGATCACTGAGTCCAACCATTAACCTTACTCTGTAAGTTCACCCCTAATCTGTATCCCCTAACACCACATCTCAGTGACTCTTTGTGTGATCTGAAAAGCCAGTCATTTCTTCTCAGCCATCATCACTGAAAGATTAACACCTCAGCAGTAAGTTCATTTGAAATGTCTGGACGAGCTGGATATCACTGAGCTCAGCTGAGCTAAATTATAGGGGATTTGGGGTCCCTAATAAGTTTCATATGACCAAAGGAGAGGATTTTGTCAAACTCAATACGAATAGGAATTCATAGAATGTTTCTAATCAATTGGAAACAGATGATCTGGTAATATTTAGAGATAAAAGATATTTTACCTGTGGCATTAAAAATTGAAATCTGACAGCACTTGGCTGCTGGAGAGTACGTGACAATTCAACATTGATTCTGCTGGCCAAGGAAAATGCATGTAATTAGCAGTCTGGGGGGCCTATAAGACGATGTTAAGGATCTGCAAGGCAAGCTGATATACATATATTCTAGATTATGTCACACAGGGCAATTCCTGACAGGAACTGCAGCCCCACTTGTAAGAGATCTGCAGAGCGAAACAGGCTGATGCTACTGAATTAAATGCACAGTACCAACGGTAAAAAGTAACTGCCTGCATCCTGAAAAGCCAGACATATATGCTTGACTTCAAGTCTCACAGTCATGGTGAGGCTGGAAAAGACCTTCAAGATCATCCAGTCCAACCTAAAACCAACCCAGTAACCCTAACATCTGCCATCTAGCTCATGCCACTCAGCACTGCATCCAGCCTGACCGTGAACACCTCCAGGGACGGTGACCCATGCAAGTAATGCAAGAAAACATGAATGCAGACATTAAATGGCTCTAGATGTTGGCCAATAGCCATGAATGCAGACATTAAATGGCTCTAGATGTTGGCCAATAGCCAGTGTGCATATGCTAAAGTGTCTGCAAGTTCAAGCTTAACTGACGACTTCAGAAGTGACTCAGTTCTAATAATTTAAAACATGCTGTTAATTCGGATGACTAAAATACATTTATTCTGAAGAACTTTGACTTCTAACTTTATAATATCCTGGTTTAGAAAGATGGCTTGACCTCAGCTTTTGAAGTCAAAGTCTCTCTGGCAGTGGGTGCTTAGCTTAGACCTCAGTGTTGACCCATACAGTCCTGTTAATACACACATGGGTAATGTCTTTTTTATGGTCTCTCTGGGTAGCTCAGTGACCAAAGGAGTAATAACTGTCTTTGAAAAGCACAAACACAACCCTAATGAGAACTTCCTAAAAGAAACTTAAAAAATGGATCTTGCAGGTCATTAACTTTTGGTGCAGTTTTATGAGTACGATTAAAAAACATCTAGGCAAGACCTAAAGAAATCATAAACTATACACTAGATAACTAAACAGAGACTTGCTGATGAGTATGAGACAGACACACCGTTCCAAATGACACTCAGCATCGACTGCTGAAGTAGAAGAGCAAATTTCCAATTAAAACCCCTCAGTTAATGAAAACTGAAACCCAACACTTCACACCTACACAGTTAAATTGTCAAGTTAATCTTATTCCAGGATAGCCACCCAGCCAATGAAACCAGTAAGAGCAGCTGATAGCAAAATCTGGGCTCTGTTGAGTCAGCACATCTCTGAGAAACAGAAGATTCCACTCAAGTTTCCTCACTGGTGGAGCCAGCTGCCAGAAAACCAGGGCTGTGCAGGGGTCATGTAAAACAAGCTCCTGCTGAACCCCTGTCCCATGCCTTAGGTTTAGGAGATCGCTCTTAGCAGAACCCAAACTTGCCAACACTTCTTGGTCTGACACCAATTTATGGTAAGATGACTGCCCTCTGCAAGGTCTGTACACTAGATCTAAACTCCTGTTAGCCAGGACCAAGCAGCCTACATGAAACGCTTGCTCCACAGCAGGACAACACTTGACCCTCTGAACTCAAGCCTTTTTGCCAAGGAAAAATATAAAGCACACTAAGCTAAGGCGAGAATTTGCAGTTTGTTGCAGCTATTGGACACTAAATCACTGGCCTCCAGCGCTGAATCCTGCTGCTTCAGTTATGCTTCCTACTAACAACCGTTAGCAGGTATTTGCTCACTCTCCTGACAGAGAACACAGACATCCAATTACTCACAACCCAGGAAGAGCAGAAACTCGCCTTACACTCATAAATGTTATTCTGCCTCATGTGTGGCTTGTGGAGATCAAGGATGAGGAGTGAATTTAATTTCTCTCACTACTGATTCCTTCACATCTCTAATAAAGGACACTAGCTAGTAGTGGAAAGCAAAGCCCCTCGCTGTGTGGGTAACTCCCCACCTAGGCAAGGTTTTTAATTCACCCACATATTTTATATTATACAAATTCCTGATCACTTGGCCACTGATTTCAAGTCAACGTAAGACCGATCACCTTCAAGAATTGCTGTTTTCTGAAGGATACTCAAGAGCCTAATTATTCAAAGAGCTGACTCTATTACCTTGTTAGAGAATGTGAAAGAGCTATAAATATCTGACATATTTAATCTCTTTCCAGCCCACAAAATCACTAAGCACTCAGGCAAGTCAGCTAACGGCAGACAGATGTTCTTGTTGCTACAATAACTCGTATGGAGTTATTCTCACATGTGTAGTCTTATCATCTGCAGTTCTGGCTCACTAACCCCTCACTCTTATCTCTCTTTCGTGCAGGGATCGCCAGTGGAAATTCATTGTCTGCAGGATGACAGAGTATGACTGTCCATTTCAAAACGTTTAAAAAGATTGAGTGTACCCTACGGGGAAAGGTTGGGGACCAGCAGGGTGGGATGAGGGTCAGTGATGGCAGGGGAAGGGCCATTACATTCACAAAACAAGTACCAAGACTCATCAGCTGTTTGCTTAGACAGAATTCGTTCCCTCTGGGGATACGAAGTTCTCTCACCACAGGCTTGCAACAGCAATTTTGGATGATCCCTTCAAGCTGCTCTAGCAGCTGTATCCCCCAATAAAAACTGCTTGTGAACATGCATATTAAAGATAGGCAAGCCTATGGCACAGGCCCATTTACCTGTTTTGATGTATCCGTACAGCTGTTCTGAACGCATACGACTTTCTTTCACCTAGCAGCATCCTATAATTACTACCCAGTACAGTCACTCTGAATGAGCTGGTAAAATACTAAATGCTTTCCAACGCCCGCTAGACTTTCCTGTCTTCCACTTTGTTCTTGGCACAAATCCTGTGATCCCTACCAGCTTCTCAGTTTTTAGGGGCTGAAAATGGTATCAGAAGGTCCCTGATGTACTGCATCTGGGGTTATGTTACCTGTCACAGCACTCAGTGCAGCTCCATTGCACAGGGTAATTCCAGGTATTTACCATACTGGAAGAGGATTAAAGATAAATGAGGTGACTAAAGGTGAAACGAGAACAGGTGCATCAATAAAAAGAGAAGCACAACCCAGCTTTACCAAGCGTTTCTTTTCTGTTTTCTTAAGAGAGTCTAATCAATTAACCAGCCAGGAGCTCTACTCCGGGCAAAACCAGGAGCAGATCAGCCACTCCTGGTCTATGCTTGCACTTGTCAGTTATGCTTTCCAGGTGGATTGGGTTTCCACTGTGGGTGCCTGCACAATATCCTGCAGTAATATATTCTTGGCTTAGAACAGACAAATGAAGCTAAAAATGACTTAGGTGACCTCAGTTCCTGCAACTTGTGGATCTCAATCCTTGTCAAGAAGAAGCTGACCATGTTTCAAGACTGCACAGTGCTTGTGCGGCTGCACTCCCACAGGGAAGACTATTGATCTCTTAGAGGAAGATCTGAGGGAGGATTTTTGGTGTTGAACAAACTAGAATTTAGAGTTTGGTTTCTCAGCTAGTGAAGTCAAAGCTAAACTCAGCAGTGCTGGCTCACGGACCACAAGAACCTGTGTACCAATTCAAGGTTGCGAAGTTTCACGGGCAGCAGTGATGCCAGGCAGTCAGTTTAATGTTTTAAGCATTTTTAACATGGTTACCAGCATACCTTCCAGTGTGAACACTACAGCTACCCTTGTCTAATAAAAACCATAGGTTTTGCATTTCTGTAGCTTTGTTGTGAAGGCAGTTTACTTATTCCAGGTTATTTGCACGTGAAGAAACCCTCTGTCATTCTAAGAGACAATGATGACGACTAGGGAGTTTCAGTGACATCCAGTTGCTGAGGCACACAATTAACAGCAGGAAGGAGAAATCAGAGGGCTAGGGAAGCTTGAGACGTGTTCTAGCTGACATACAAAGGAAGCCAAGGGAGCTCCAAACGGAAGAGCACCAGAGGAGAGGGCATTCACACCAAGGAGTTAATGGGAAAAGCCAGGCACTCTAAGTATGTACAGAAGGATCATCTCTAGGAATGCCTAGATGCTCTAGATGGCCACCCATCTCCCCTACAGCTTTGTCTTGACTGCTTAGGCTGCTCTCAATTCTCTCATGAAGGTCTCTGAGGGGACAGTGCTTAAGGTGATTTAGACCCACAGAAAAGAGCAGTTGTGTTGTCCTGTCCACTGGAGCTGCACTCGCATGTTGTCCCTTACATCACCTTTCTCCCTCATCCCTCCGTCCCACTTCCACTCATGCTATATTCCCAGCTCCACCCTAGCAGTGCACCAGTGTAGAATACATTTCACAGTGCTCCTCGTCGCAAAGTTAAGTAACTCTCAGATGAGGAAAGGCGTGGGTGAGAAACATGATTTATCTTGGGGGAAGGCAGAGATTGGATGTGAACCAAGAAAGCCCAAAAAGCAGAACAGAGGCAGAGGCAGAGTGGTTTCTGTGAAGTCCTAGGTGTGTTGGGTTGCCGTTGATGGATTATTATGTATTTCCCTCCCATTTTTATCCTCTTCTTCCACCCGGAGTGATTTAGGAGTAACGCTGGTGGGCTAGCAGGGAGCTTGCTGGGAGAAAGGTTTTGAGGGAACACAGAGGCTGTGTGCGAGGTGGAAGCGTGAAGGGGACTCTGGGAAGAAGAGGGGGTGGAGAAGGAAAGGCCAGATGCCATTCCCATGCGGTCTGCGTGTTTCCCTGTCGGCTCCGCATTTCACCCTCACAGCCTTGGCTGCCTGAGTACCTTGAGTCTGTGTTGGCTTCAGTTTTCCTCTGAGCTCTACTCTGGGACTGCAACCTTCCCCCTGACCCCAGCCACTCTGGGGCTACACCTCTTTACACTGGATGCACCAGGTTGTGTCTATGACCTCCCAGGTGCCCCGCTCTGCTCTGCTAGTGTTCCACCACTGCTGGCTGGCAGCTATTCACAGTGCAGTCTGGTTGTATTGTGTCATATACATCATTTCTTTCTCTTCTAGTACTCTCTTTCACCTCATTACCCCTCTTATTTCACCCCGTCAAAGTTGCAACCTATTATTCCAGTCACCTCACCTCTCTTATTCTAAAATCCTCCTATTAAAAAGAATCTGCCCTGTGGGGGTTACACCTTTGGCCCTAAAACCAGGACACTAGGACAGCTAGTCAGCAGAACTAGGAACTGAATTTAGTTGTTATCTATGTTTTTATCAAAGTTGCACTATCCACTACTAATGTTTAAATAAACTTTGTCTGTGGGAGGACATTGTGCCAAACCTGACAATTTTCCAACCCAAACTCCTCAGCAGAGCGCAAGGTGATGACAAGTCAACCCTGCAAGGGTTCATTGGCTTCAAAACCTGATCAAAGCTGCTTTGATTATCCTAAACCCATTCTGAAAAGAGAATCTTTGAACCTGTTTAGGACGCCTCGTTGAACCTGAACAACCTTTCCCTCCTGCTAATACAAACCAGGTGTCATAGCAGGGAAATGAACTGAGCTGTGCCTGTTAAGACCAAGTCTAGCCAGTCACGAATGTTCAGAACAGGGAGCCCACAGCAGTTCATTCTCAAGTGTTCCGTGCACAGAAGCACCCATCTACAATTGTACTTTACAGAGTAAAAGACTCCTGATCTGGGAGCCAACACAGAGCCCATGCATTACTGAAGTCACAGACAGGTCTAGCATTTTCAATAAGCCCTTAATTTTTAGTAAATAAAACATCAGGAAATAAACTCTTAATAAATAGCAACAGCACAGGAGGAGTTCAAACATCAAAGAGGAAAGAAGTCTTTCCTAAATGCAGAGCGTTGCCCCAGTCGTGCTACGAGGGCTGCAGATGGCACACTGTCAGTGCTGTCAGCGATTTCTCCAATAAACTAGGGCAGTGAAATCTCTGCATTCACAAAAGGAAATGCAGCAAACTTTAAAAAGGAAAGCCTTTTGAGCTTTTCTTACTTTAAATGACAGAGACGAACAAAAAGCGAGGTGGGGAAAAGGAATAGCAACTCCTTTTGTGGGTCTCCTTGAACGTGGAACTGAGGGGAGGCTGATGCTAAGACAAAGCCACATCTTATGTTTTATCCACTTGTTTTGAAGAGAGAATTGAGAAAGAATGGCAAAATGAATTGGGGAAAACACAGGCGATTCTATCAACCCCAAACAATCAGAGGAGGAGGATCTAGATGTCAGATATTAGGGTTACTTGGTTGGTTTTATGTTGGACTGGATGATCCTTAAGGTCTTTTCCAGCCTCATCATGACTGTGAGACTGTGACTGGACTGTTTTTCCTCCCAGCTGTCACATTAACTTAAAAACCATGAGATATCTGTAGAAAAAGGATATAAAAGAGAACTCTATTTTTCAAGTGCTTCAAATAGTAGTTTTTAGTTACTTCTCAACAACACCAAGCCTAGAAATACGGTTTTTAAATGAAGGCTGAGATTGCTGTTTACCCACTTGACAATGAGGTCTGGAATTAGTTTTACAGACATCAGACAGTATAAGACTAATCAGAAGTATATTTGACTTAGCAACATGGCATTAATGTTAATTAATTAATGCATAATGACTATGAAATAAGTCATAGTTCCTGTAAAATCAAGAGAGACCTTTCTACCTCTTTCAGTTCAGCATTCAGGATTATGTAATATTAGATAAGCCTGGCACAGAGTCATGGCAACACCTAAGCAGAAAGATGCCAATACAGTTGAAGGGAAACCAGGCTGTGGATGAAGCAGAAGACCTGGCAGAAGACCAGCTGGCTCTTCGGAAGACTTATTTAGACCTGACCCTTGACTCACAGCCATTGAATCCTTCTCTGGTTTTAAACCTTATTTCAGGGCCATATTTATCACACAGGCAACAAATTACTGTGCTGCCCTGTGTCTTTAAGACCACGGTACTGTTTGCAAGCAGAGTATGAACATCATTGGCAGTGGCACTTGGTGCCAGAGTTGTTGGCGTCAGCTGTAGGCAGGAGAAGTTCTGCTAATAACACATTATCAAACATAAAACACTGCTTGTGCCTAGATTTACTTTCCAAGGCACAGTAGTTACACTGAGCCCTGCTGCCTTATTTCTCACTATTTCAGGGTACTAGTTACTATGTGCGTAGCTGACACTCTGCATAGTAATCTGGACCCATGCACTGAGATGTTTAGGAAAGGCAGCAGGACTGTCCACACACTGAGAATGAAAGCGGCTTGTGGGTCAGAGCCTGGCTCTGCCTAGGCTTCGCACCAGAACAGCAGTGATTTCAGCTTTGTCCGCTGAAATCAATGGGCTTCCTTGTGAACTTTGGCCTAAATCAGTGGAGTTCAGTCTTAAACAAGAGCCAGGCATCTCAATACGGTTCGGGACCTTAGCTTAGATAGAAAAACTGGACTGTGAGCTGGAACAGATCCATCAAAAGTGTGCCAGAAGACACAGGAACACACTCTCTTGTACTTCCTCAGGCATAAAAATCTAGCTGACAGTCTTTTGAAGACCAGGACACACTCTTGAAGTCATTTAAGAATAATGAAGAAAGGATTTGTTGTAGGAATAAATCCTACATGTCCTACCTGCACATCAGCTGCACAACAGCCACTGTCTCACTGGCTTCAGTGAGTGCTCTGTTACACCCCATCCCTACAAGCCTGAACTTAGCATTAAAGCCACATCAACGGGATAAATCCCACTATGCAGGGAAAATAAAGGTGCAGTTACATTTTTGAGGGATGTGGACTTTAGTTTACAGGGAGCATCAAATTGTGCAGACCTCATCTGAACCAGACAAGTCAATGCTTTGCAGAACCTGGTCTGAAAATGATTCGCCCAAGCTGTGGAGAACACACGAGGAGATAGGAATGCACAAGAGATGGTTCAATCTGAGAGAACACTGAGGGGAACGACAAGAACTGAAGTGAAAACAGTGTAAGAGAGGCATGAAGCCACTCGAAGAATATGCCATTATGTAATTTCTTAAAATAAATGCATGCTCCTCTATCTTAGGAGATGAGATGAGATGACTGGGATAATTTAATACAGGCAAAACTTCAAGGATTTGGAGAAAGCTCCCCAAATAACTTTGTCAAGAAAAAAAAGCCATCCCTGAAAACTCGAGGATTTGCCAAGCACAGCAGAGCTGATAATGTTGGTGTCATTCTTTTAATCTGATGGGAGCCCTTAACCCTTGCCCAAAGAAAACAGAGAACACAAGGAATAAGCTAACAATGACTCGTGTGTAGAAGGAGGCGATGTGATCACAGAAGAAAGATAAGGCAAAAAAACCACCCCCAAACCAAAATAAATAGTCAACAAACTAAGCATCATGGGCCTTTGGGGCAGTATCTGGCTCCAGAACTGGACTCCTAGCTTTCCGTGGTGGCGTGAGGCTGCATACAACATTTTTTACAGCTAACATAAACACTTTGCTCAAGCTACTTGAAAGTTTGAAGTTACTTAAGTCTCCGGCTTGGGTTCAGTCCCATCTTAAAGTGAGAAGGCTTTGGTTTGGAAACAGAACTAGTGGCATAATACACAAGCCACCAAAAATGTAATGCTTTTTACTTATGTTTTCCTGTTTTCCCTGAAATCTAACGGATGTCACAGCGGTGTCCAGGGGTGCATACGATTCCCATCCATTGGTTTCCATCGAGGCAAGTCCACAGGGTTTTTTAATTCCTCAACTCCTATTTCTTTTTCATTTGTGAGGCAGAGTACATGGACTTAATATCTAAGATAGATGTTTGTGGGTGACACCTTGGCAACCCCAAATCAGGGTACTATACTTGGGAGGCAGCCAGCTAGCTTCTGCTGTGTCTTTTTTTGTGGTTAACTCCTCTTTTTCCTAGTTTCAGGTGATTTTTGCACTGTATCTGTCTGTTCTATCACTTTCTCTCCTGTGTTCATGTTATTCTTACAGCTACCATCAGATTTTAGAGCAGAAATCTCCTCTCCCTGCCTGCCCAGTCAGATCACAGACAAACTGCACGCAGCACCATGCAAGTGATAAAGGACAGCAGCTTCAAACACTGGATCATGGTGCCATTTCAGACACGCATCCCCACCACCCAAAGGTCTGGTCCAGAGCCCACTGATAACGCTAGAAGCCTCTCCACAACTTTTATAAGGTTAGCACTGTTCTTTGTGTAAGGAAAGAGAGGAATCTCATACAGAGGACTATCTTTTGCAGTCTAAAGCTGGCCACACACAGGGGTGCAGGTTTTAATAACATGTGAATCAGCCCTGCAGTAATAAATCAGCAAACACTGATTGTGATCTTACAGGATAAGTTCTTCTCTTTCTTTATTTCACCTCTTGACAGTAAACTGGGCAGTGGTGGAAAATCTGAGCCAGCACTGGAGAAACTTACCCACGTAACACATGTAACTTTGCAAGCACTTTACTGACACCCACTTCTGACCCCATGTGGACCTCTTCGGGATGTAGGAGAACCACGGAACAGCTGTGTCTCACTCACCAAATAGCTACACCACTGAGGCAGGCAGCAAAGGGTGTAAGCAGTGCTGGCTGCCACCGCTTCTCTGCTAGAAATGGACTTGTGAGCATACCCTTAATTCAACAGCAGCAAACAGACAGTTATAAAATCCTAGCAGGCTTGTCAGAGCTCAGAAGCTGGACTGCAGCACCAAGAAGAGGTTTTTCCAAGAATTCTGTTTGCTAAGTGTGCTGCACTGAGTTGGAAAAAGCCACCGCCAGTTTCTTTAACTACAATCCAAGGAGAGGACTAGAAGAACCAACACTGATGCAGACATCCTCTCCACCACCCAGAAATACTAAATCTGAACCCTTCTATCAGCACAGTTCTGCTGGTTCAACTCTCCCTACTCTGACATCTTCCTTTGCAGCAGGTGGGACACAAGCCCCAGGCTCTGCATCTAACATTGCAGCACAGCTACTGAATTCACAGGCCAATAACCAGAGCTGCCATTTGCAGCTGGTGTCTGCATTGTTTACCAGAACAGATTGGAGAAAAAGGGCTTTGAGCAATTAATTGCAGTTCAGCACATACAGCAAATATCTAGGTAACTGAGACATTAATCTCAAGTGGGGACTGAGTGCATCAGAGCTGCACACCCACTTCATACAGTTACAGCACATTCACAGGATTACTAGCAAGAAATGGATGTCCTGATTTGAGGTCATTGTTTTCCTCTGCTAAATGGTCTTTACCACCCGGTCCTCTGGGTTCCTCAGTGACAGTAGAATTTCTGTTTAGCGTAAGCATCCATCCTCCTCCATCCAGCCTTTGTGCTCTGAGCACACAGTGCTGCAAACCATGAGCTACTCCACAACACAGACCAATCTGATAGCCTTTGGTGATGTCAAGGCTGGATGGATAGATGAAGGGAGGGCAGTGGATGCTGTCTACCTTGACTTCATGAAAGCTTTTGACACTGTCTCTCATAATATCCTCATAGGAAAGCTTAGGAAGTGTGAGCTGGATGAGTGGACAGTGAGGTGGATGGAGAGCTGGCTGAATGACAGAGCTCAGCATGTTTTGATCAGTATCATAGAGCCTAGTTCAATGTTCCCAGAGGTCAGTACAGGGTCCATTCTTGTTCAACATATTCATCAGTGACCTGTATGAAGGATAAGTGTGTCCTAAGCAAGTCTGATGACACACTAATAGGCTGCGCTGCCATCCAGTGTGACCTGGACAGGCTGGAGCTTGTACAGAGAGGAACATAACCAAACACAACAAGGGCAACTGTAGGGTCCTGTGCTTAGAGAGGAACAAATATGCATCAGTAGAGGTTAGTGGTTGGCCTGCTGGAAAGCTCTTTAGAGACGGGCTTGGGAGTTCAGGAGGGCAGCTTAACCATGAGCCAGCAATGTGCCTTTAGCTGAATCTATTCAGGGATGTAGAAGTAGAGTAGAGTGGAGTAGAGTAGAGTAGAGTAGAGTAGAGTAGAGTAGAGTAGAGTAGAGTAGAGAAGTATTTCTTGTCTAAATGACTGAGCACTTCAGGGCTGGCCATGTTGTTAAGGGAATTGTTCTTAAATATCATCTGTTAAACACTGACAGGCTTGGGGCATCAACCTCTTCTCTAGGAGCCTGTTCTAGTGTATGACTACTCTCTCAATAAAGAAATGCTTCTTAATGTCCAGTCTAGACTTCACACACAGTGCAGCTTTGAGCCATTCCCAAATATCTGATCACTGGATACCAGGGAGAAGAGATCAGCACCTCCCTCTCCACTTTTCATGAAGTTGTAGAGAGAAATAAAGCTCTCTCTCAGCCTCCTTTTCTCCAAACTAGACAGATGCAAGCTTCTTAGCCACCCTCACAGGACATGCTCCCAGCAATTTCACCCCCTTCATGGCCTTCTTTTTTGATGCATTCAAGAGCCTTCACATCCCTCTTAAATTGTGGGACTCAGAACTGTACACAGTACTCCAGGAGAGGCCACACCAGCGCTAAACACAGCGGGATAATCACCTCTTTTGACTGGTGAGTTATGTTTTAATGCACCCCAGGATGTGGTTTGCCTTCTTAGCTGTGAAGACACACTACTGGCTCATATTAAAGCTGCTGTCAACCTCTCTGTCTTGTCTTGTAAGGTGGGTGATCTTACCATGGAAGGGTATCAAATTAGTTAAACGGTATGCACGCACACTTGTTCTCCGTTTGTTGTGCCTGTTGATCTCATTACTTGAGGTAGATTAACACAGCACTGGTCCTGCAAAGTCAGATATATTCACTTGTACTACAACAGCCAGATTTTATATACATATTCAGCAAAGCTAAGACTGCATTTCCATAATGTGCCATGTGAATATCTGCACAGATAATGAGCTGTCATTGCGTCTTTGTGAGCCAAAGGTTTAGAGCAGCAAATGAATTAACTCTTTTCATCAAGGAAAAAAAAAGAAAGAGCAATCCCCCTGCCTGCTCCAGTAAAAAATTGATTCAGCCTTCAGTCACCTGGTTGGAGGATGACACCTCCAAGGAAGCAAAGAGGGTAGTGATGCAGTGCATGATGAGCAGAATTAAAGAAAATCAAGATAGAAGTTATTTCAGGGCCAAACACACTGAGTGAAAAGCAAGGTCCATGGAAAACACACCTCAACGTGTGCTGAATGCTTGTTCTGAATTTTCCTGCCTGTTTTCTTAAGGAGCTCTCGGGCGCATTGCAGAAATACCAATATCATCTCTTAGGCTTCACCTGGACAAAGGTACTTAACTGGTTCCCCCTAATTCCCTCAGCTGAAGGAACAAACCCATTATTCTGTTGAGAGAACCATGCTCGAACAAGCTGTTCAAGCTGCAGTTTGTGTCTTGAATGCTGTGCAAGGCAAAAAATGTCTGAGTCATGCCATAGTCTGTCACAGTGAAAAGAAAGAGAGGACGGAATGGTTATAAGACAAAAAATCTCCACAGAATAAGGGAGTCCTGGAGAATAAATCAGTTCCATGAAAACCCCTTTTGTAAGTCCCCATGAACAGTGGAACTGTGAATAATCTCCATGGGAAAACCTCCCGGTGCTTAAAGAGCTAGGCAGGGACTTGAGAGGCTGAAGCCCAGTTCTTCTGCTTGGCCTTCACTCCTCGTGTGAGTGGGTGGCTGTGATTACTTTCCTATGCTACTCTGTAAGCTTTGAGCAGGGTGATCTTCCTAGAAGACCCATACACTCATACACATGGTCCCTCATGTGGCTCTTCCTACAAAGGAAAACAGGTGGGAAAGGCTGTCTGGAAGTAGTGATCTTCATTCACATGTTTTGCCCCACTAAACGTAGGGAGACTCCCATGTCTATGGGGACTGGGCAAGGTTAACCATGCCCAGCCTCGTCCCAGACCTAGCACTGGTTTGCCTACTGCCTCTACTCATCTCAGAAAGAAGTCATTTAATTTTCAAGCCCACAACATCATATATGCCTCTGCTATTCACTGACCTCCCCAAAAGGAGACTCACTTGATCAATCCACGTTTCCCACTGTAAAAACCTATTTAAAAAATTACTAAGCTTCTCATGCAGAGGAGAGAGTCTTCAGCAAACTGAGCCGAGCAGAGCACAGAGTGAGTAACACAGCCACAACTGAATAACATGAAAGCAAGTTCTTACTTTAAATCAGGCGGTGGAGGGACCTCAAGCTGGTTCAACCTACACCCTAGGTAAGCTCAATCACTGCTGCCTCGTGCACAGTCTGAACCAGTGCCTTAGTCTGAGGAAGGTCTACACAATTGTCTGCTAATAGTGAGAGGTCTAAGAACCCTGCTGGATTTTAAGGTTGGGAGTAACTGAAACTGAGCAGCTGGGTTTGCACCCGGTAGCATAAATGACTCGGGATTTTCCTGAAGGATTCATACAGTGCCGTTGCATGTGCGACTCCTGTAGTGGTCCACACACAACAGATCAGACTCTTGACTCCAAGCTCTTGATACTGCTCGCTTAAAGAATCCCACTCTGGAAAGTCCCAAGCCAGACAGTGAAGGTCAAGGCTAGATGTAACTTGAAGATGTTGACATAAGCTGCTTAATAGAGTAGCCAAGAAAATGTGAACCCATTTTAGCTTCTCAGAACCTATCCCCACAGAGAGCTAGCAACATATGGGCACAGTCACTGCTCTAGTTAGTACAGCTTTCCATACAGCTTAAAGAAAGCAGTATAAGCTTATTCACCTGCAGGAACTGGCACTGGCTACTGCCTTAGGGTAAACGCTCACAAACGGAGTATAAAGGCTCCACATTCTTCTATGGAGGAGGTTGCTATGTTTTTTGTAACGAAAGGTTTTTCCACTTCTAAATCACGGAGTGTTTAAAAGGGGTAACTCTGTAATTATAATAATAAAGGCATGAGAACATGGTGAAGGCACTGCATTTTTATAAGGCCAAGCTATAAAGATATTTATAACAGCCGGTAATAACACAATCCACAAACAACCATGAAATGAATATGCTTAGGCGGCTGCTAGGCTTAATCCCGTGCAAGTTGAAATCAATGAAGGGACGTCAGGGACACTGGACTGGGTCCAGACGCGAGCGAATGAAAAGCAAGCACCGAGAGAGGTGACTGAGGCAGCCTCCAAGCACATCAGACACTGGCTGAACCCACACAGGAATTCTCAACAGAAAATCTCCAGTAAGGCAGAAATTGCTTCACTTTTGAGCTGTCACAGGCCTATTTTTCAACACCAAAGCCAAGGTCCCAAAGCTGTAACTAAGGCTTTCCACGGGGCTTAGTGGGTTTACTGTGAGTCAAGTTTAGAACAGCATCATTCCCTTCCTTGCAAACCATGTTAAATTGTTTCCACTCCCTCACCACTGGGTTTCCAGTAAAGAAGGGTTAGCACAAGCTGAAAAAGCCCCAAAAAAGAAACTCTCAGTTGCTTAGCAGTAAAACACAAGGACAGCTTCTGCAAACAGCTTGGGTGTTTCGAGTGCTTGGGTGCTGAAGACCTGCACCCGGCTGTTTCAAACAGGACAAGAGAAAGCTCACGGTTCTCCGTGCTCATCACTGCTTGGCAGTGAAGCATCTCTTCTGGGATTTCCATGGACTTTTTCAGTAAGTGTTACAGAAAGAAGATCCACCTCTGGATCTCCTAGGGATCCAAAGGAGTTCTGCCTTGGTCCTGCGTGGCCTCCAGGAGTACTGCCTTCTCGTGACTACTTGGGAGAAACTCCTTCTACAATCTACTTGCTCTTGCTACTCTTCTCTGGCCTCTGTCCTATATAATAGACTGTCTCAGCTGACAAACCACGTCCCCTAGAATTCAGCAGGTGTCTGCATGGGCACAGAATACGAAGCTGTGTTAATTTAAGCAAGTTGCTATGATACTGATGATACACGTATGGAGCATGAGCTTTTGCTTGACCTAAGGAGGCAGTGAGAGGATGCACTCAAACACACACACAGAGCAAGATCTCATGCTCACTGTGACTCAGCATCAGAGCACAGTTGCTTCGTTTGTTTTTTATCTTCTGAGAATATAAAAACAACACATGAGATCCTCATTACACAGGGTAAAGCCAAGAAACAGGAATATGTGCTAAAGGACACTGATTTAATGGAGACATTAATGATGAATGCTACCTGCACAGAGGGGAAACAGCCCAGCAGAATGGCTGTGCAGATACAAGAGAATGCAGTCACCAGCTAGAAAAGGCAGCAAATATATTAGCTGTGAGAGTTATATGCCTTCAGAGACCAGCTTAATCTAAGCTATTAATTCTCTATTCTTTCCCTTATCCTGACTAATATCGCTAATGAAATATTTACTGTGTACCATAAAATATGTACAGCGCTGCCTTTGGCTGTGTGCTTGCCAGAGACAGCACGTGTGAAAAGAAAACCAAGCAGCTTATGACATGTGGATAAGAAATACTCAGCTGTCACAAAGCAGTGCTTCTCCATACACACACGTATTTTCTTCAAGAAAGTGCAACGAGTTGTTGAATAATCCTACTGAGGATAATTGAAGTATAGCTCTAATACAGCAAACCTTGAGAAAAGTGTCTTTGTTAAGGATCAAGTTGTTTTCCAGGTATAATGTATGTTGCACATAGGGAGCTGCACAAGAGGTAACACGCATCACAATCTATGCTGAGAAAACGGGTGGTCTAAGAGGCGTCGAGTGTAAATGTTGGGGTTTGATGATGGGGGGTAGCTGCTCTTCTTTTGCACAGACTCCTTAGGGCAGAAAAGCTGTTGACTGTCAGCTGCTGTGCACACTCATCAGGGGCTAACTGCAGTCCGGCACCTTTCTCCTGCCTGCAGCTAGCGCTACAACTACAACTCAGGAAGTCTGTAGTGGAAACAATGAAGACACCCAGCTCCTCTTTCCGGAAGCACCAAACAAACACAGCCTCTTCTACAAAGCAACACTTACAGATAAGAAACCGAGAAACTATAACTATAACTTGATCAGGGACTTAGTAATGGTTTGCAGGCAGACCACAGCTCCTGGTGCAAAGCCACATGCTGCAAAGTCTACCACCCGCTCTCCAGCCGACAGAGCACAAGTATCGCCAGCACACAGATGAGGTGGTGTGGAAGTGAACTAACAAATGAGACAGAGGAGGCGAGGGAGATATTTTAGTCTTCACCTGAAACACACTGGGAAGTTCCCCTCACTGAAGCACTTCCTCTTGGAGCTCCAAACAGGCTGCAAGCCTTGATTCCCTGGCTTCAGCTTCAAGCTCTTTCTTCATCAGAATTAGTGTGGCAATGCAGGGGGGGGAAATGGCAAAGGGATTTGTTTACAGCATGCATGGGATCTCTGCTCACCTGTTACAGGATGGGATGGTTACATAAACGGCCCGTGGTGTCACATTCCTCACCCAGGAACTGACCCTTGAAATAATCCAGGCAACATGACTCTGAGTAGCTGGAGGGTCTATTTGTGTGAGGATTTGCCAAGAGGGGCTGCAGCACAGGGCATTCTTTCCATTTTTATGGATCATCTTGTGCAAAGAAATTCAGACAGTGTTCATTCAGAGACTTTCCATCATTGTTCTAAAAGGTTTTCCCCACCTTCTTTTCCCCTGAGGACCAGTACAAGGAGCAATCAATCACAAGTTCACCAACTTACTTCCTTGTTTATAAAAAGTAGATGATGGCCTTGCATAAGAATTTCTCTCCCACCCCTCCCCTCCGCACTGATTATCTGACCCAGAGCCCACAGAAATCAGTGAAAACTTGAAGCCAGGCTTCAAAGGGCTCTGTAATCAACCCCTTTTCATCTATCCTTTTCAAACATGCCCAGCAGTTTATGCAGCGTATTGTATTCGATAAAACTGGTGCCACTTGCATGCAGACCTCAAAGCATCTCCTAGTCATTAACAGCTCATGAGAACAGAGGCTAACTGATTCGAGAGTTCCTGAAAATGAGGAGAAAGGATTTATCTAGGATCACACTGAGTTAGTGCAGTAACTGCAACAGGAATCCTGCTCTCTGCAGCCTAAAGCACATTCCCTGCTTGCAAACTAGATTTCCTTTGAAAAGACTGTGAAGACAATGAGCAGAGAACACAGTCCCTCTTTCTCACAGAGTATTCCTGAGGGTGGTATTACACATTGCTCTCCTAATGCACTACGAAAGCATGACATCTAGTTTTGAGCCCAAAACACCTGAGCAAGGCAGAGGGTAATGCCAGCAGGCCACCCAAAGATCCCCTAAGAGGCACTTGTGTCCCAGTTATTGGTCTTTCAGACATCATCGCCCATTAATTCACATCCACATAAAAGACTTAGAACAGCAGCTATGCACAGAGTATAGAACTGGAGCTGCACTCACAAAACTCTGCTAGGACAGTGAGTAGGAGTGACAGAAAGGAGAGGGCAGGTGTTGGACTGTCTAGGGGGGATCTCAGGGAGAAGCTATGTGACACGATATCTCGCAGCTGTTTCAATGGATGGTCTCTCTTGCACTTCCAAAGACAACTGTTACACCAGTCAAACTGCTGCTGACTCTATTCTGGTTTACAGAGCCTGGGATTTAGGGAAAGGCAGCACATGGATGATTTTAAAATTGGCTACCACTCCTGAATTTAAATTTAAGTTACAAGCCTATCCAGCACCCAAAGATCACATGTTCCCATGTAGATGCTACAAGTTCTCCAACACAGGAGACACCTTTGCAATACCCTTGTCTTTCATTTACTTACTTGTACCTAGCCCAATCCATGACTAATTCCTCTCGGGTCTGTAAGGAATGACTACAGTTCATTCAGAAACAAGCAGAACATAGTTTTGCTTAGCTTTGGGGGCATCATAGTAAATTACAAGGATGATTTAATTCCAAAACGTTATAGTTAATGTTTAGTGATACTTGTTTCTTAAAGGCTTGCAATGCCAACACATCAAAGCGTGTAGAAAATAATATGTCAACTCCTCTGGACTCAGCTGCTTCACCTCACTACAGATCTCTAACCCATTTGAATTTCAGAAGGGATAAAAGAGCACTCCCTAATTTTCACAGTCCTCAACATCTTTATGGATGACCTGGATGAGGGGATAAAAATCTACCCTTAGTAAATTTGTGGATGACACCAAGTTGTGGGGGAGTGTTGATCTGCTGGAAGGGAGGAAGATGTTGCAGAGAGATCTGGACAGGCTGGGTCAGTGGGCAGAGGCCAACGGAGTGAGCTTTAAACAGGGCCAAGTGCAGGGTCCTACATTTTGGCCACAATAACCCCCAGCAGAGCTGCAGACTGGGGGATGAGTGGCTGGAGAGGGACCTGGCAGTGCTGGTTGACAATCGGCTGAACAGGAGCCAGCAGTCTGCCCAGGTGGCACAAAAGGCCAATGGCATCCTGGCTTGTATCTCCAATAGTGTGGCCAGCAGGACTAGGGATATAATTCTCCACCCTGTACTGGGCACTACTGAGGCCACCCCTCAAGTACTGGGGCAGTTCTGGGGCCCTCACTTCAAGAGAGACATTGAGGGGCTAGAGCGGGTCAAGGGCAGAGCAACAAGGCTGGGGAAGGGACTGGAGAGGCAGGCTGAGGGAGCTGAGGTTGTTTAGCCTGGAGGAGACTCAGGGGTGACCTTATCCTTCTCTGTAACTCCCTGAAGGGAAGTTGTAGACAGGTGAGGGTCAGGCTCCTCTCCCACGCAACTAGTGATAGGACACCAGAGCAGGGCTTGAAGCTGCACCAGAGGAAAGAGTTAGCTTGGATGTTAGGAAGCCCTTCCTCATGAAGTGTGATCAGACACTGGAATGGCCTGCCCAGGGAGGTGGTGGAATCCCCGTCCCTGAATGTGTGAAGGATAAACTTAGTGCCCTGGTCTGGCTGATGTGGTGATGTCAGCTCATGGGCTGGGCTGGATGACCTTAGCGGTCTTTTCCAGCCTCAATAATTCTGTGATTTTGTGAGAACAATTTAAAATAAACCCACCAGACCTGTGAAACCACAGGCTCTTCTGCACCAAATGACCAAACCTTGCTCAGTACCCACCTTGCAAGTCACAGACTGGTTGACAACGGCATTACAGCTATTTGGTTTTGGAATCAACACTCAGTGCAGATCATGCAGCTAGCAACAGAGAGAATAATTTTCTTATCATCCTGTATCCTTTCCTTACTCTAACCACCTACAGAGCAGTTTACGTACGCATGTCAGATCAAAGTAGCTTTACTGAACAAAGCTGACACCTTGTGAGGTAGCAGTTTCAGACACCTTTCTTGGAATACCTGAAACAGATGAACTGCAGATTTAGGTTTTAAAGACAGGGGAGAATCACCAGGGCCAATGTCAAGGCAGCCTTTTCAAGAGTATTTGTTGGCGTGCAAACATACACACGCAAGCCACCTGCTGCCACCAGAAATGTTTTCCTTCAAAGTGAAAATAAGAGAGAAGGGGGAAAGCAGAAACGATGAGCTGCTTTTGACCTCCTTCCTTCTTTTCTGAAGCTTCCAGAATTTTTACTGTGGTTTCAAAAAGTAGCCAACACAGAAGGTATTTGTACAGATATTTCATCAGCAGAGGTCTCCCAGATAGGGGTAGGTGACTGTCACCTGACAGTCAGTATCATTGACATCTTGGTGGCCAAACGAGATACCTAGCTACAGGTAATAATAACAAAGGTAGAGGATGTGCAGCTGTCTGATATTTCCTCTTTTTTAGATGCTGAACTCCCTTATTGTGATACTCACACATCTGGGGAGCCAAACTAGCAACGTAGTTTGTGAAAACACCTTCCCATAGAGTTTGGTGAGGAATTTGGCTTCAGCCTATCCACCCTGGGAAAATCACTGTCTGGAAAAGTTGTATCGCAGGCACATTGCCTTTCAAATATGTGTGAGCTTTCATAATACCTTATACTATGTAGTCTCACCAGGGGAAGCTGTTCCTAGGCTTCTGCTCTGGGGAAATGCAATTACTCTTAACTGAGATAGCGATGCAGGCCAAGCAGGTTACTGAGAGCAGCTAATGGCTTAGTCAGCCACTAAGTCTTGTCACCTGCCCATGCACGCTGCTGCACTCTCCTAGCACGCTGGAAATAAATGCAATTGCCTTATGACAATCAGTCATATCCTTACATCAAAAAGGAAAATGAGTAAAGCAATTGGGAAAGGATATTATTTATAGGGCCCTTTCTGAGGCAGGAACAAAGAACTCTTCTTACATCAGAACAACAACAAATCCTTTCAATAGAACCCAAATGTCTGCTGGTTCTCACTAGGGTTTTTCTCTCATTATTACAGGTTAAAAAGAGGAAGAAGAAATAAACCATAAAAGCGTGTAGGTGTGTGTCTATACTGAGGGGAACTGTCACCTGGTTTATTCCCTATTCACATAATAAATCCTTCTATAATGTGACAGGTCAGAATGACTTACAGACTACAAACTCATCTCATGAAACTGGAAAGCACTGCTAGCAAAGCTACTCTCTGCTCAAAGTTTTGGTGGTACTCGTGCCTTCATTTTTTAACCCTTCTATCTTCTAGCTTATTGTAAATGTGTCAACCTGCTCGATCATTTTATAATGATGAAAAGACAGCTGTAGCAGAGATGAAGAAACAAGACAAAGGCGGCATGAAAAATAAATTGCACAGAAATTAGCTGCAGTTAGTAATAGTATGAAACTAAACTTCAGCTGAGGAAAACAGCTTGAAAAGATGAGAACTGGGTAAATGTATCTGGGACAATGAGTATTCATGGGGATTGTAATATGACTGATAACGTTCAGGTACACATGATCAGTCTAAATCTGGTCCAGCCTCACAGTGGTCAAAAGCTGGATCAATCTGATGTGATGTCCAGTGGCTGCAGAATCAGCTCATGGTTTAAACTTAGTTCCTCTCAGAGGACAGAAGTCAGTATTGTAAGGATGCTGCCCAGAAAGCTCAGAAGGTGGGGTTATTAGCCCAAGCTAAATCCTGCTTATTTGTACTTGTCATCCAGTTTAAGGGGAGCCTGTTGAACGCTGCACAGCCACACCTGCCTGTGTAGGCTAACAAACTGTAAACCCCATTATTAGGCAGAATACAATAAGAATACAACCATGGGGAATACATACACAGCACTTCCAGCCAATTCTGAAGCTATTATTCCTGTTCCTGAGAAGAGATTCATTAAATATGGTACTTTCTCATTCCTCATTTATTGCCTTGCATTGACTCCAGACGAAATATGAAGTCTGAAAACAAAACTAACACTCCTTTCATTCGCCGAATGCTGGCTTTGCAAACTCAAGCACAGATTTACCAGGAAACTAAGCCTGTCTAGTAGCACCAATCAGTGCAGCCTGCAGCCCTGCATTATGTGCCCCAATTGTAGCTCCACAGTTCTCTCTTGAGATGAATGTCATGGCATGGCATCTATAAATCTCAAGCTGACGGGCTCAGTCATTACAGGGTCGACACCCAGTTCATAGCCTGCTGATTGCAAGGGAAAAACATAATATCCAGTCCTGTCTCTGATGAAGTCCATTTGAAGAGTCAGAAGAAAGAACAATCTCTAAATATTTATAGTGTTTTTCAAATCTACAATGCATCCTACAAGTGCAAACTACAACACCACCACATTCATTTGCCAGAGAAGAATGGCTCCTTCACACCCCTTCTCCAGCCCCCCAAAACCTGCTGAAGAAGCTCATCAGAGAACCACCTTCATCACCTAGCAAATGAGGTCAGTAAAGGGTGCATCAGGCCTGGGGACAGCAAGTATCTTCACCTGAAAATCACCTGCCCTGACAAACACAGCTACACATCTCCTACCTCATACTTCAGTACCTGTCCTGCCACATGTAAGAGGGCCAAGGGAAAACAGATAGAAGTGAAGCTTAACTCTGCATGCAACTCTATCAACTGCAAAGCCCTCAGCCCATGGAAAACTAGGCATGTGGCAAACAATGGCACCTGTAGACATCAATTTGGGAGCAATGCAGAGGGGCATTTTAGAGGGCAATGCACACCAAAGCAGCTGTTAGCGAGGCACTGACAAAGCCCTGCAAGACGTAGGTCAGCCCCAACCATCACTGTGGACTGCTGTTTCTAGGATTTTCCTCTTACAGTATGGTGAGGCTGCACAAACAGCACTTGGGAAAAGCAGAAAGCATAGGTACCACGGTACTGAAGACCTGTCCAAGTGGAAATTTGCAGCACGGGTACAAGTAAACCCAAAATGTTCCTACAGCTTGTGATCTATCACCAACAACCCCCATTCAGACCGATCTACTGAGACACTGATGTTAAAACTTGTTTCTGTATCTGATTTGCACCAGAAATGTCTGTTTAAAACCAATTTTCTAGTACTTTCATCTCTTCCCTTATGATCCATTTGCAATTGTTATGATCTAACTATAACTTTTATGCTATAAGCCCAGGAGTACTGTTGGTTTTGGTTTCCAAGCTTCTCAGCTAACTCACGTTCTTAGGTTGGCTGCTGCCCTCCATCTACCTGCAGGCACCTTCCCCTGAAACAGCAGTGGGTTGTGCCAGCAATCTGCTCCAACAGAGCAGAAGCTGGTCAGAGCAGCAAGAACCATCACAGTGGCAGGAAGGGGAAGCCTGCAGCCTCCATACAGAATCCTGCACCTAGTACCTACCCTTCTCTGCTTTCACTCAGATTTCTGTGTCCCCCTGGCTTTTTCATGTTTGCCCTCAAAGAGCTGAGGTAGTAACACAGGTACTGCTATGCTCTATCTGGAGCACAGCTGGCTTAGCTTTCATCTTTGCCAGATAGTCAGAGAACATTTGCCTTTTCAAAGCCGTCACCCACAGTGACTTCTCAGAAAGAACATTATCCAGCACTATTCAATAGCTTTAATTAGAACACAAATCCTTTTCTCAGCCTCATTTGCCTCCTCTCAGGTTTGTACTGGTGCCTAACTTACACTTCACCACAAATTTGGACTCTTCTTCCCCGCTGAGGTCTGAATAGTAATTTCACAGACACTGGGGGTACCACCAGCAAGACAGACTCTGTTAGCATGTCAAGAGTTATTGATTTTATTAGTGCCTCTGGTAACACAGTAAGGACAGAGTCTCTAGGGGTTTGGAGCAGGGATGCAGCTTCCAGAGTGGCTGCTAACCTGGCTGTTCTGCATGCCCAGCTCCAGCACAGGTATTTGCCTCCACACTGCAGGCAGGCAGGTGAGGCAGTTACCTGCAGAACCTACTGCCCAGTGTCCCCCAAGGGAAGCGAGTGGCCTGCTTGATTTCCTGGAAACTTTTATCTGGTTCTTTTTGAAATGATTAAGTTTGAACACTGTTTTTAAGAGGAGATGAGAGAGCTAATTCTGTAGGACATCACAGAATCCTAACGAACAGCCAAATGCATCCAGTGAGAAAAACAAAGCTCTGCTTAGAAGCCTGGCATTTACTCGTGGCAGCAGCTTGTTTGCTGCTTTTGGTGTCGCAGTTGGTACCCAGTTGTTAGTGATCAAGTGCCACAGACCACTTAGCAACCACCACAACTCTTCATATACTGGTGACTATGGTGACTCACCCACCTTCCTGGGCAGCCTGATTACTCTCAGCGGAAAGCATTTTCATTATGTCCAGCCTAAACCTCCCCTGGTGCAGCTTGAATCTGTTCCCTCTTGTTCTGTCACTAATTACCTGTGAAAAGACACCATCACCTATCTCTCTACAGTGTTTTTTCAGGTAGTTGTAGAGGGCAGTAAGGTGTCAGCATCCTCCTCCTCCTCAGGCTACATAGCCCCTGCTCCCTCAGCCTCTCTTCATGTGACTTCTTGACTAGGCCAATATGAGAAACCTCAGATAAAGAATGAACCCCCCTCAACTCAAACCTCAACGTGTCAGAAAGCTGCTCTTGCATCCTACAAGCAGAGTGATACTGTTTTTGTTCTAAATCGGCTGAAAACAGGACCGCAGCTCGAAACCTCAAATGGAGTTTTGCTTCTCAGACAAACTACCTATTTTTTCTTGCACCCAAACCCACTAACTTTTGTTTTTATTAAACTCACATTAATATCTGTGATTGTTACACAAATCTAGTCTTTTCTTGTATAGTTTTGCTATGCATTGTCAGTAGAGATTTTTAACAGGTTCCTTCCTGCCTTGAGTAACAGAACACAACTCATCTTGTGCTTCCCTACAGAAAACACCCTGAAATTCAGACAGTTGCCTGCAGAAAGCACTGGTTCTTGCTCCAGTGTCGGGGTAAAGCATATTCTTTCCAATTCTTTCACAAATTGCATGTCTAACAGGATATAACCTCCTTTGACACAGGGGTAGTTTAGCATTCAAGCCCTGTGCTGAAACAAGGTCCAACACCTGTGGTTAAAATAGGGGTAAAGAAAGGAAAAGAGAGCAGGGAAGAAGAAAGGGAAATATAAAGGAGAGAAGAAAGGAGATGAAAAAATGGAGCAATGAGAAAACAATAATGTCATCAATAGTTGTGTGGTGTTTGGTACATGCACTCGACAGAATGTTCTTGTTTGTGATTGCTCACCTCTGTAGAAGGTGAGGTTTCATCCGCACGCCTACTCCAATCCAATCCTTATCATAACAAGCATGATTAAGCAATCACTGGGAAATCAGATCTCTTTGGAAGAGAAGAATAATTATTTAGGAAGGAAATCACAGCAGGCCCCACGACAGAAGTCATTCACATCAATTACTGCTTTACTTATCCCGATTACAAATCGGCAATACCCTGCACTGTTTATGCATTTCATAGGGGGACTGGAAAGTAGGGAGGAGATCATCTTTAGAAACCCCTTCAAAAACCATGCAGCCCTTCAAAAACCATAGTCCTGTGGCATTCAGTGCTCCACGATAGTGATAAACATGTGAAAATGTTTAGGACAATACATCTCTGCATGTTAACTTCAGTCATTTAACTCATTAGGTGAGAGGAACAAGTATCTTCCTTCAAGAAGAGCAGCAGTGTCATGGAGGTGGCAGCCCTCTCTTTTTCCACACCCCAAATATGTTTCCATCACATTACGATGAGTTTTTAGCCTAGCCCCATGCACAGCGAGCAGCTTTGTCTCACCACTGCCCTGAGAGTTTCCTTGTCATGATAAAAACATCCCAAAGGGACATCAGCTATGCTGCTAGAGTCTCCCCCAGTAACCCCTTTACCAGTAAGTAAAAGTGAAGCCATCTCAATGCCCCACACAGAGAACACTGGGAAGGTATAAGAACTTTGGGGATACAACAGTTAAAAACCATTAGGCCACAAGGGTGAAGAAATGTCCTATGCTGTGTGGCCCCGAGGCAGCTTTCCCCCTGCCACCTCCACTCTCCACAGGTAACCCAGCAGTACAGAATTGTGGCACCGCTCTAACCCACCGCAACTTGCACCAGTGCTTGCTGCAAGCACCAGCTGAAGATTCATACCAGATACCGTTATTAAGGCTCTTAGTAATGTGAATCATATGCAAAACAGCCAGAGCGACTTCAGCAGAGTGTTTATGAGCGTTGGAACAGCTGTCCTAAAGCAAGGGGCTCTTTCATCTGCACAGTTATTTCTTGTGCAGCCGAGTGACAAATACTTGGGAACAAAATATTCTTGCATGGAAGAACACCGCGACGTGGTAATTAAGCACAGTGTAATGCCTGGCAGCAGAGGAATGCCAGCAGGGAAGGACTGTCCTCAGATTAAGGTAACCTAAAGATTCAGAAAATAAGACTAGGCTTTGCCACGGTTTCCTTGTAGCCTTTTCAATGCCCTGTTCTCTACCTACAGAACAGAAAGAACAGTGAGTGCTCCCTTGTGAAACAGAGCAACTGATGGAATTTCCAGAGCCCAGATCCCACTGTGTGTGTTATTAAACATTATTACATGCTACTAAAAAAGTTGGCTTGGTGGTGGTGCGATCGATGAACTCCGCACGATGCTTCGAACGGCAAGGTGGGAAAGATAACACAACCCAAAGCCTGGAACAGGCTGCAGATCTCTGAGGAAAACACGCGCTGCACAAACGGTTTCATACTCCAGGTGTGGAGTCGGGAACAAGCAATTAGGTAAATGCAACTGGCCACAGAGAGGATGGAGGGGTTGTTTATCCTCGAGAAAAGGACAATCAGGGGGGACATATCCTTCTCTGTAACTACCTGAAGGGAAGCTGTAGACAGGTGAGTTAGGCTCTTCTCTCAGGTAACTAGTGATAGAATGAGAGGGCAGGGCCTGAAGCTGCCAGGAGAGGTTTAGGTTGGATGTTGGGAAGCATTTCCTTGTGGAAAGGTTGGTCAGACATTGGAACGGACTGCCCAGGGAGATAGCAGAGCCCCCATCCCTGGTGTTTAAGAGAAGACTGGACACGGTACTCAATAGAAGTGTGATGTGGTGATGTCAGGTCATGGGCTGGGCTGGATGACCTCAGAGGTCTTTTCCAGCCTCAATAATTCTGGGATCCTGTAAATAGCACAACAGAAAGTGCTAACATGAACTATTTGTGACCCTGTATAACTCACAGTTGTCTCCTACATCAACTGTAGACCCCTCCCCTCAGAAAAAGTTAAATTTACCATCTTCTACTTAGTTTTGCAAACATGAAAACTGATGAAAGAATGAGTCTAAGATATGAGAATAGTATTTGAACCATATTTGTTATAAAAAAAGCACTCCCCAGTAAAATGCTGATAATTCTAAAGGGTTGATTTGGAGAACTATACAAGAAGCAGTCAGAAAGATAATAAACTAAAGAACCTGGAGCAATTCAGGGGATTTAATCACTGCTTTATGTTTTCGCTGGAGTTCATAACCTTGACTGTAGAGATCACAGAATTATTGAGGCTGGAAAAGACCTCTGAGATCATCCAGCCCACCCTATGACTTGCCATCACCACATCAACTAGACCGGGGCACTAAGTGCTGCATCCAGTCTTTGCTTAAACATCTCTAGGGCTACGGACACCACCACCTCACTGAGCAGTCCATTCCAGTGTCTGATCACCTTTTCTGTGAGGAAGGGCTTCCTAACATCCAACCCAATCCTTCCCTGGCACAGTTTCAGGCCCTGCCTTGTCGTCCTATCACTAGTTCCGTGGGAGAAGACCCCCACCCTGACCTGTCTACAGCTTCCCTTCAGGGAGTTACAGAGAAGGCTATGGTCCCCCCCTGAGTCTCCTCTTCTCCAAGCTAAAAACCCCAGCTCTCTCCTCATCAGACTTTCCCTCCAGTCCCTTCCCCAGCCTCGTTGCTCCCCTCTGGACCCGCTCCAGCCCCTCAATGCTTTTCATTGTGGAGGGAACTAAAACGCTCCTGGCATCACACTATGGCTGGAATCTGTTATCTTGTTGGATTGTGTTTCTCTTCAGATACTTGAACGTGTAGTTGTGGTGCTACGCTTCTATGAAATTAAACAAACACCTCTGCAAAATGATGTAGTAAAATTTTCAGTTAAGAAGAAACAAAACCGCTTCAGAAGGATTCCCCAACTCTTGAAATACTGGAAACGTGGGGAAATACTGCTCAACACGCGCCTGTGCTACTTCTAAGTAGAAAACTTGCTGTCTGCTGATCAGATCAGGAGTTAAAACTGTGCTGCCAACAGACTCTGTGGCATACTGTGCAGAGTTCATGGAAGATGGAAGGATGGCTGGTGTTTAAATAGCACCAGGAAACAGCAAAGACATTTAATACCTGCTGCAAATTCGTGTGGCCAGATGCCAAATACATGGTGGTCCTGGACAGGGGAAGGATGAACATTCTTTCACCACTCGTGTTCTACTGAATTGCTATTTCCTTCACTTAGTACTGTGCCCCACAGCCTACGAACTTGATTTATTACTCTGATTTCCCTTAAAGAGATCCTTAAAGCTTAGGTGAAGCAGAGGAACTGCACAGCAGGACCACATAGTGTTCAGGCAGCCACTCTGGACAATCGGCAAGCAATGCCTTGTTGAAACAAAGGTGTTTGTGTGGGGCTTCTGCTCACGCTGGGATAAGCTGGATAAACTTCCTCTTTGTGGTTTGGGATTTGGTTCTCAGGAAAGAGCAGTCCCAGAACGTGCTCACGCGCTGTCTGTGTTTACAAGAAAACAGAGGGGAAGTTGACCTTGCCTGCAGAGAGGACCAAAGGGCAGACTCCTGAAGTCCCCTGGCAAACTCACATTCAGCATGCCTGTTGTTTACAGCTTTCTTTTCGAATTTCAAAATGGAGCCCTTTCTCATCTCACTTGTTCCTGGCTGCAGAAAGGTCTCCAGCTATTTACGGACATTGCGGGGGTGCCAAAAGACACAGAACACGGCTGGCAGCTCGCAGGGGGCTTGGCTCTGCTAACACTGCAACTATCCAGAGTTTTTTGGAAGATACTCTATTCCAGCAATCACTTTTTTTTCTGGGAACACTTTGATCTGAAAACTTCTATGTATATCCACTTCCTAGCCTGATCCTCTTTTTTAGATTCATAACTGGAAGAGCGCAGAACAGCTTCACCTCCCTGATAGACTGTTAACAGCTCGTTTATTTATTATCCATACAGGAGCTGGCTCAGATGGAACACACAGCCTTTAACCTACCACCCAACAAGGCGAGATGCACTGCAGCCCAGCAAACGGTGCAGTTATTCTGTCTTCTGCATGCACACTGCATCTTTGAACGTACCGAGGCAAAGACACACGCAGAGAGCAGGAATCATTCATTCATGCTGTCAGTTATAGGGCAGTTCAAAGTTCCAATTCAGAATGGTTTATTTCTCCAAACAAAAACTTAGGCTTCCTTAAAAAAGAGGAAATTATGAAGAAAATGTGTTGTGAGAATAAAAATGTTAATTTTGCTTCAATTAGAAACTAAAAACCAAGTTATTTTTCACTTCTCCTTCTCTTTTCTCTCTTATTCTTTCCAGTTTGAGAGAAGGAAAGAAATTGGAGGAAAAAAATATGGGGGAACTAAATCACCATTTGTTTGCATCACACTTTTACAAAACAAGTCTACAGATAAAGGTGAAACTGCAAAGACTGAGGAAAACAGAATTGACATTTCCATTTTTTCCCACATTGCTTTTCATTTTCCTACAAACTCTTCCATGGCTCGAGCTCAGTCATGGCAAAACACTTCTGTCCCTTACTGTCTCTAGGTAACCTCAATGAAAAACGATGCGGAGCGACAAGGCGACACTGCCAACACATCAGTCGGGCACTGTACAGTGAAAACAAGGGTGGGTTTTTGTGTTCATACTTCAGTGCTCTTAAACATTAGATTATTCCTCCGTTAGGAGGAGCTGGGAAGCATTACCTTGGTCACTCTTTTGCTACCTTCCAACGATCTCCTCTTCCCCAGTCTCACAGCATTCCATATATCTCACATGCCCATCTCACTCAAATCCCTTCCCAGTATCACCACTGGCTTCCTGAAACAGAATTCCTCCTGCAGGTTCTCACCAACCATCTCAAGATTGTCTGTCTTTTCAGAGCAGACCCCCCTTGGGTCTGGCCAACCTCCCAGCTGCTCTCCAAGATGCCACGTGGGCTGCTTCTTGACACCGTACTCTGATGTAAAAGCGAATCTCAAACAGGAGGGGACAATGAGAAATGCTTGGGTCTTGCAGCTGCTTCAGCTAGTCACCATGGGTAAAATACAAGCCTGACTTGGGGACAGAACCACAAGAACCACAGATGCACAGCTGGAAAGTAGCCCATGGTGATGCCAGCTGCAAGGGATGGCATACAGCAGCACGTGCACTTTAGTAACTGAGCACTTAAAAGAACATGGTATTTCTTAGCAAAACCTAAAGGATGGGGGCTCTTCAAGTCATGAGAGAGCAGTATCTGATAGAAACAGTAAATACTAGTGGGCTCTTCCTGGGCAGCAGGAGAGCACATTAGAATAAAAAGCATATATGGGAAACATGCAGATTCTGTCCGGAACTGGAAAGCACGAGGTGAATGAATGTGGTGGAAGGAGAAGCTACTCGTAAGGGAGGAAGCAATGAAAAGAAAAGGCAACCAGGGTAAGGGGCTAGAAATCACGATGAAGGAGACCTGTGCACTCCCCCAGTGGAGAAAGTCCCCTCCTGCTGAGCTTCTGGACAGGAAAACTTGGGCAGAGCCTCAAGAAACCCTCAGCGTGCCGGTGGCTCTAATTGAAAATCTGAGTCATCAGCCCCCAGGATGACTCACGGCCACACTCCTCCACCCTGAGTGACAAATGAAAATACAGATTAAGAGGAAGGTTGGGCTGAGGACAGTACTACCAGCCAGGGAATTTCTCAGCCTCTCACTATGTCAATGCTAATGTCATGAATCCTTTCACATCCAGCAGCTGGTGGCTGAGGAGAGAGCAGCGATCATTTGGGGAAGGAGAGAGGGGTGCCATTCGCGCTCCCACGGCCTGCCAGGGAGGGAGAGGTTTTGGCAACAGAAGTAGGTACCTGAGAGACAGCAAAAGGGCAACTGGTTCTCAATAACTACTTAGCAAGTGAGCTAGAACATGGAGGGGAAAATCACAAAAGATTTTCCTTCTCTTGGCTAATTGGGCTGCGACAGTAAGGAAGTCACTGGGTAACAGCCTACCAGGCTGAAACCCTGCCCTCATTAGAGTCTGGGAATTTAGCAACAAACCTCAGCAGAGCTATTTTTCACCACAGCTTTAGTGCCACGTGATAGAGAGCAACAGTAAAGACGAGGTGCAGGCAAAGAGCGAGTGCATTACTGTTTAGGTGTGTGCACTGCAGCCAGATTTCCCTGAGCACCTCTGCTCCATGCCTGAGGCAGGTGGCACCACTCTCAAGGTGTCCCAGTGCTAGGCAGAGTGGCTAGACCACAGTCTGTGCTTGCTCCGTGCAGCTGAGACTGCAAGCTGTGCTTGTAAATGTCAAACAACAGAATCATTTAGGTTGAAAACAAGCTTTAAGATCTTTGAGTCTAAACATTAACCTAGCTGCCCCAAGCCCACCCATTTAGTCCAATGCCACATCCCCCCTTGTTTCTCCATTATATTTACAAACACTGCAAGTTACCAGGGCTGTCAGCTTAGCTCTTGGGCACTGTTTTCCTCACAGAGTATCCATTTCCTTTACTCCTGGATCTCCTAGTGAGGTAACATGAAAACATTCACATGCTGTATTGCAAGAGACAGCTGACTTCCTTTTACTTAGTCTTGTCACAGAATCACAGACTGTTAGGGATTGAAAAGGACTTTCAAAAATCATCCAGTCCAATCCCCCTGCCAGAGCAGGATCCCCGAGATCAAGTTGCACAGGAACCAAGTCCAGGTAGGTTTTAAGCATCTCCAGAGGAGGAGACTCCACAACCTCCCTGGGCAGCCCATTCCAGGGCTCTGTCACCCTCACTGCAAAGAAGTTTCTTCTCATCTTGATGTGGAACCTCCTCAGTTCCAGCTGACAGCCAGTGCCCCTTGTCCTGTCATTGGGTGCCACTGAGCAGAGCCTGGCTCCTTCCTCATAACACCCACCCTTTCCATATTGATCAACATTAATGAGGTCAGCCCTCGGTCTAAGCTAAAGAGACCCAGCTCCCTCAGCCTTTCCTCATCAGGGAGATGCTCCACTCCATTATGCTCATGGCTCTGCACTGGACTCTCTCACTTCTTGGACTGAGGGGAACTTTCCCTGCTATCTTCAGGAAGCTGGTTGGATCAGTAGCATTCTCTTCTCACAACAAAGTGAGTTGGGTCATTTAATAGCCCTCTAAAAAATTACTAGCACAGATCTGAGCAGCAACATTTCACCTTTTTTTCCCCACAGCAGTGAAATTAAGCATTAACTGTAAGTGCAGTGAAGCTTTCACTTCATTTAGGTACTTCATCGTCTCTAATTACATTCAGCATGGACTCTCATTCCCTTTCCATTCCTTTCTAGCAACTTCTTGGTTTCCAGCTAAAATAATACCCTTTCACTCTCTATTTTTATCAAAGCATTGCCCTGAGATGGGTCCAGAGGATGCCAAGGCAGACACACTTCCGCAGATACTCCTGTGCAAGAGGACAATGCTCAAATCCAAGTGGGAATGATGAGTAACAATCAAATTAGAGACTTGAGTAGCCTAGGATTGTCTTTGCAGCTGTCACTCATGGTCAGAGTGCAGCAAACACCTCCTCCACCAGGACTGTTTGGGTTTTGTAATTCCACAGAGAGCAGTGGTTACTGAGTGACTACATGTTTGTTCTCAGCTACAGGCTCTGCTTCCTGCATGGACTCAGCCTTGCTCTTTGGAGATGCTTCCTTCTTTTCACCCCTGCACAGGTTCAGTATTTGCTGCCTGCCAGCTCCACACTGCTCACACCCAGCTGAAAGAAGTGGTCAAAAAACCAACACAGGCAACTCATTCAGTGGATAGAAACTCACCCGGGAGGACACAGAGGCAAAAGGAACACAAGGCTCGCTCCACTCTTGGATGCCATCACAAAACTAGAAACGCTTTCCCCTTTTCAAGGACCAGCCCTTATGTGAAAAGCAACTACTACGCTAATGTTGTCCTGAAGCTTTTTATATGCTCCTGCTTCTCACAGAAATTTATGAAAATGTGAAGTTTTTGGAGGCTGCTCTCTCCTATTTTTTCTGCTGCTCCGTTTTCAAGCCTTTCCTGGTCTCCGTGGCTTATAATAGTATGGTTTTCTCAAGAGCAACTAACCTATTCTGCACAAAGACATTAGAAGTTAAGATCTCAGACAAGGCAAATGGCCCATCTAGAGCAGTACCTGGCAATTAGCCTCATAAAAATGGCTCTCTTGCTGCAACACTCTTGGTTGAGGAAACTACTCCGTTGCAACACGGTGTAAGGAGACACAACAGCAACATCTCCCTGTGCCATAGCAACCCCGCTTGTACAATGATCTCTAATGGACAAAAGGGTAGAGGAAGGGGGGAAATTAAGTATTTATGCTTTGGGGCAACAGCTTAAGAGCCTATTTTAGAGTATGGGGTTCGAAGAGCTCTGCTTGCTCAGCTCAGCCAAGCGAGCACTGGCACAAAATACTAATACCCCAGGTATATTTATAGAGGAGATGCATCAGGGAGGAAGAAGACCTCATAAAGAACAAGTGTCACAGAAACAAATGGGAATCCATGAGCCACAATAAAATCAGGCTGGGAATTAGAAAATGGCTCTATCCAAGCTGCACTGGCAAAGCCTCCCAGGAGGATCATGGAACAAGAAAAAGAAACCGTGGCTATTTGCAGCAAATAGCAAGATCAGCTTAGTAAAGTTCTCTCTCCGTATGGCCTCATGGCTCTGATAGCAGTGGATCGTTTTAGGAATACTCTAGCCCTATACTCTTCTCTTCCTAGGCTCTTCCTAGGGCATTTAACAAGGCTCTTAGAAACCCCTGCTGAATGCTTGTCCCTGTAACATAGCTTTTGCTATCAAAATTTAATTCAATCTTGTTTAAAGTGCAGACACTGCAGACTTGAATGAAAAAAAACACAGTGATTTGCCCGACCAAATCGATCTGTTTGTCCAAATGATGCTTCCTGATTCACGTGGGACTTAAGCCTCATGGCTTGCAGCACACAAGAGGCAGTCTGAAATGATCCTTGAATAGCCATTCATGTGAATTCTGCTTAACTCTGTTAATCTCTGCTGGTAGCACAGAAGGGGTTCCATGCCAGCACATCTTACAGTTTAAACTGGAGTTGCCTTCAGAGGTGGTATATCCCAGTCTGCAAGCCCTTTAGCACTGCTCAGCATGCTCAGGAGCCTAGACGCTGGCACAGAGGAGTACACACTGCCACCAGGGAGCTGCTAAATCCACCCCACTCATCCAGCTGGTCAGGCACCACACAAATAAAAGCCACAGCATATTTCCACCTCCTACTGCCATATCTGTGGTTTGCATCACCTGCTCTGATGTGACACCCAAAACAAAGTGCTCTCAAATGTCCTATTTCTCTCCTAAACCCATTACTTGGCTTAACAAAGGGTATTGTAGTGCCTTACAAACACTGCCAAGCTAATGCTAGCCAAGCTTTGGTGCACTGAGAACTGGTTTACATGAGCACATGCGTATTTCTTAATATATGACAAATAAACAGATACACAGGGCAGAGCAGTGAGAAGTAAACACAACCTAAACCACCCCTGCAATGCTCCTGGTGCCTCGGGATGCTGCATCAGCCTGTCAGATCCGCCACTGCCTCCCCACAGGGCTGCCAGGTCCGGGTAAACTGCTGCCTTCAACACAAAGACAGCAGCTATCCACAGCATCCTCCCAGCAGCACTGGGCTCTACAGATATCTATCTGCTAGAGCTCAGGAATCCCATGATAACTGAGGTGATACATATTTATAAAATAACCCCTCCATCGTGACTGCTCCCTGGCCAGAGAGGGGAAAACACAAGGAGACACTTGGCTGTTTCAATTTTGCTCTCCTGGATTGCAGAACACCTCATGGTTTAGCCAGTTCCCTGCTGAAGTCTGACTTTTACAGCACTAAAGATAGGAAATGCGCACTCTGCAGGAGCTAAATTTAGCTTTGCTGCGTTAGAAGGGGAGGTACCTCATTACTGGAGGCAGGAAAGCAAAACCACTGCAGGCAGGGAAATTTGGGTGATGCAGTAGCAGCCACTGCTCTGTTGTGCCAGCACAGGAAGGAATCGCATTAGGAAGTTGAGTTGGCTTGATTTTTCTCTTTTTAAACCAATGTCTCATCAGGTTTTACAGCCGTTCTCTTTCTCCAGAAGAAATTACATATCCTAACAATATTCCTGTAAAACCACGTAGGAATATTGCTTATTTAAATCAAGGAGATACTATTTTAAAATAACAGCCTAAAATTCAGGGTTGGGGACATCTAAGTTTGCTGCAGTTGGCGTGTAAAGCCTTATAGAAAGGCCTTCACACACAGTGAATCATAACTACCTGCCACAAGCCTGGGCAGGCTCTTCAGGAATGTTAATTGCTGCTAAACAAGGAGGACTGACCATCTCACAGCTGTCGCCTTTCATGTCTAAACCACCTACTCTAGAGGGGCACATGACCTGGACTCTGTGCCCAAGCTGCGCTATTCACCGTGGATTAGCCAACATGCCTTGGTTTCCCTACCCATCAGTTGTAGGCAGCAGAACTTCTCATGTGCTGCAGAGCACTTAGAGAGCCAAGTGAGGAGTTATTGGATTTAACCTGGGCTAGCAGTCTTTTCTTTAGAAACCACGCAAACCACGCGAGGTTGGGAAGGTTAGGAGGACAGGATTTTGACCAAGGTGCTATGCAGAAAAATGCCTGTCTGCTTGCAACCAGGTTTCCTAGTGAGTATCTTTACACTTGAATCAGCAAAGGCGGGTGGCTGCCCAGAAGCACCAGGTACCCTATGTCTGCAGGGAGCCGATGACCAAGGCTCTGTGGGTGCCTCAGAGGAGATGGATTTCATGGAGATGTCTCCACACTGGGCAACTGACTAGAGGAGTCGAATCAGCTGATGTAAAACCCTTTTCATGACCTGTGACTTAATTATGATGACATTTCTGAAGTGTAAGGGCTAGATATTTTCAAAAATTTTAGAGAGTCCCATTTCTCCTCTGCCACTGTCATTTACCCGCAGTCATCTCCAGTATGAAGCAAGGCAAGGAGCCAGGCCAGCTTCTAGGTGGAGAATTATTAAGCAATAGGAAACCAAATCACTGCTCATACAGGCACTAATGATATAACTCCATGGTGGCAAAGACAACCTGCTCTAGAAAGAAAATAACTCTGGGATCCAGCAAATGTTCTTGTCAGAAGCAAACATAACAACACACTAACCCCCTTTCCAAGTCTGTGCGAGATTCAGCCATGGGTAAGGCATGACAAGTGAGAGCTGCACACCTGTTCTAACTGTGAGCTGCTGACAACAGTACTTCAGTTATCCAGGGAATAATTTCTGCACTGGGAAGGTAAGTGTGCCCAGTACTTGTTTTCTAGTTCAGACTGGCTGAGGAGTTGTTGCGCACGCTGAAGCCCTGGTTTCCCAAAGATGAAAAGGAATGGACCCCTGCCTGCCAGTGGAAGTAGACAAGAGATCCCTCATTTTGCTTTGCTTGTGCATGAAGCTTTTGTGTTTCTTTACCCTGTCTTTATGCCAACCCACAAATTAACTCAATGTCACCCTTTTCATTCTCTCCCACATCCCCCTGGGAAGGTTACCAAGCAGCTGCCTGTTGAGGCTAATCCGCAACACATCCCTGGCCCTGCAAACATTTGGTAGGTCACCTTTCAGTGGAGTGGATCTGTAAGCATTTTATCTGTGAAAAAGGATAGTGACTCCCTTGTACTCTGCACTACAACGCCTTTCGACACCTTTGATTATTGATGGCACTCTTGGTGTTCGTTCTAGGTTTTCATCTTGCTGGATTTAATTCTTACCAACAACACTTTCCTTTTTAGCTGAACATTTCCCATCACCATGCATATGTACTCTTTCAGCTGTCACCTAGATGAAGGTACTGATTTAATCTTTAAATCAATGTCAGTCAGCTGAGAAGTTTTATGAATGTAGCTGAGAAACCCCGGTTCTTTTGTTGTGCAAAACAGAGGGATTAGCTGAGCTTTGCCTTCCTGAAGAGGAACGTTTTTCTGGATCTTCTTAATTTCATAGAATCATGTTTCTGTGATTTCTATGATTAGGGATTGGAAGGGACCTCAAAAGATCACCCAGTCCAATCCCCCTGCCACAGCAGGATCCCCCAGACCAAGTTGCACAGGAACACAGCCAGGCAAGTCTTAAACCTCTCCAGAGAAGGAGACTCCACAACCCCACTGGGCAGCCCATTCCAGGGCTCTGTCACCCTCACTGCAAAGAAGTTTCTTCTCATATTTTTGTGGAACCTCCTCTGTCCCAGCTGACACCCATTGCCCCTTGTCCTATCACTGGATGCCACTCAGCAGAGCCTGGCTCCTTCCTCCCGACACCTGCCCTTTCCATACTGATCAACATTAACGAAGTTCACCCTCAGCCTCCTCTCCTCCAAGCTAGAGAGAGCCAGCTCCCTCAGCCTTTCCTCATCAGGGAGGCTTTCCTAATTAAACCCCTCTATGAAATTATTCAGCACTGTGATGTCACTGTCACACTGAGGGCTCTTCCTTTGGCTGTTGTTTGGGGTACAGGCCTGTTTGATATAGTCTCATCAGCCTACTGAGGTTGTAGGCTTGTCCTTTGCAGAATGCTTTTCTATTTATTGTTTATTATCTGCCACAACGGTTATCGATGCAAGACTGGAGATCCTGGGTCTCAGCCTAATGACGACAACAATTCTTCCTTAGGCCAAAGATCTCCTTCCTAAAGCTATCAACTGAAGTGGGTGTTACACTTCCATGGAGTCCATATTTCTGAATAATTAATGAAACCACAGGAAGGCACAAGGCGCAATGCAATAAAAGGCTCATCTACCCCCATGTAAGTCGGATAGAAGAAAAGATGCAGCCAATCCTTTGGAATCAGGATTGACTGATGGACTGTACCTTGCAAAGCAGCCAACACATTTGACATTGAGGAGGATGTACAAAAGCCTTTCATTTTTGTTAAATGTAGGTGAAATAGGTTTTTTAACCCACATTATTGCTTACATTGTTTTACAAGGTTGCTTTGTAGTGCTCTTTTGGATGAACCAAACCTCCTAATTCTCTTGTTTGGTTGCACGTGCTTCCGCAATGAGAAGGGCTGACTTTCTTTACGCAGGAGGGCTTTACGTTTATGGACTTAGTTGATTTAGAGTTTCTGAAGCGTTAAAGAAGAAATGTTTCACAGCATTCTTTGACCAAAGCTGCAAAAAGTGACATTAGAAACAGCAGGGGAAAGAATTCAATGGCACAAACAAAGCAACCCAAGGCTCGGCTCTGCCAATTCTACCTCTCAGTGACAAAAGCGCAGCAGAATATAGACGACTTAATATGTTTCAGAAAAAGGTGTATGACTCAGGTTTTTAAGGTGTTTACATGTCTGAATAATCACACAAGAAACATAGCTTGGCACTTCATAAGATTACTGCTTCCATGACAGTAGTAAGACATGGATTTGCCACCAGCAGTGCACACCTCAATGCCCCGTGCCACAGACGCACTCAGGCCACGTGAGCAGGGAGAGAACCTAACGACACATGAAGTCACCAGAACAGGCATGCATTGAGCACCAGTTAAATACTGATCTGCACAGAGTTTAAATACTTTCTGATAGTTTAAAGTACAAGCAGGCAATAAACAAACCACTTCAGTTAGCTTGAACTTCCACTGCTAACAGAAACCTGAGCTCTTACTCCAAACCACCCACAGGAAGTGCTCTAATCAGTACTCACTACTGGGTATTTCACTTCAGCAACCTTTAGATTTAATGACGTAGTGTGTTTGGGGCTTCTTGAAGCTTTAGTTTGTCAAAAAGTAATTTTAAAAGGTAGAGAAAGATCAATTATTTGAAGTATTAGACTACAGGTTTTCATTTCAGTCAAATCATCTCTGATTACGTTTCTGTACTTTAAAAATGAACCTCTGTTATAAGTGAAATGAAATTAAAGCAAAAAGATTAATTATTAATTACAATACTAGAAATGTAGCAATTGAGAACTGTCACTTATTGAACAAGAGAGCCTTCATAAGCAGCTAAACAAGTGACATTTTTTTATAGAAAGTACAACAAACCATTTCCTGAATTAAAGCTTCTATTCATTCAAATGTCAGCACCTACAGAGTTTCTATATTGGCATATTCACTGCTGTTATCCACAATTCTGGAGAGTGCAACTTTTACTTGGGAGCTCAAAACTTATTCACCATGAAAATGACACCATGTCATACTAGAAACAATTCAGAATCACAGAATGCTAGAGATTGGAAGAGACCTTGAAAGATCGTCCAGTCCAATCCCCCTGCCAGAGCAGAATCCCCCAGGTCCAGTTGCACAGGAACAGGTTCAGGTGGGTTTTAAATTTCTGCAGAGAAGGAGACTCCACAATCAACCCGGGCAGCCCCTTCCAGTGCTCTGTCACTCTCACCATAAAGTTTCTTCTCATATTGATGTGGAACCTCCTATTTTCCAGCTGATATCCCTTGCCCCTTGTGCTATCATCGGATGCCACTGAGCAGAGCCTGGCTCCTTCCTCCTGACACCTGCCCTTTCCATATTACTGAATTGTCATCAGTGAGATCCCCCTTAGTCTCCTTTTTTTTTTCCAAACTAAAGAGACCCAACTTCCTCAGCCTTTCCTCATCAGCGAGGATGTTGTTTTCCAATCTATGAATCTGTGTTTCAGTCTCCTACAAAAGAAACTGGATCCAAATGAAATGGTCAGTAGAAAGTTAATTATGCTGTAAATATGAGATGCATCGCTCACCTTTTCCTACATCTGTTGCAATGGGAACAATCAAATGCCAAACAGTGGTTTTATGCAGTGGCTGAAGTGCACAGGACATCCTTATGAGCTAAGAAATACACCCTACCCATTTCGTTTTTATTTTATTACAACAAGCAAATAAACGTGTGTTACACTTAGTGCCATAACCCCCAATCTGGGAGACTCTGAGTACTGAAAAATGTAATTAAAGCAACTGAATTAAAACACTAACCTAAGCTTATTTATTTAGAGCTTTTTTAAGTTTATTTTATTTAGACTTGCAATCACTCCCTCATCCTATGGAACATCTGTCTGGTAGAGAATTATTTGATGTGATGTCTCCTTTATCCTGATTTAACAATCATTTGTGAAAAGGTTTCTGAAATCATTAATCATGTCAAGTGTAGTTGTTATCGTTTCTGTTGTTTATCAAATAACCGTGGGCCAGCAACACCTTACTATTATTTCCAGTTCTCTCTGAGAATCCAGACATTGACATTAGGAGTTGAATTTTCTCAGCCTCAGCTGTATACGTTGTGCACGTCATGCAGCAATCTTCTGTTTCTACTCCAGAGAAGCACGGTTCTTTGGTTTAGCTTTCCAGCAGAAATGCCTGCTGGAATTGTTTTCAATTTATATTCTCTACCAAGTGCTTAGGCACTCGTTATGCAGCTGGTGAACTTGTTGGTGAACAGGGCATCTCCAAGGAGCAAGAAGAAACAGCATCGTAGGAGCCTGAGTGAAAGTCTCTCTCTTTGAGAATGTAGCTGAGCTAATGCTTTAAGGCTAAACTGGAAAATGTAGGTGTCTATTGCTTCTGACAATTAGGACACACTGCACCCAGAGCTGCCTTTCGCCAGCAGCAGTGCAATAGCTGTGCACGATTACCACAGAAACACGAGCGGCTCTTTCAGAGTGAAGGTTAAGCATACAGAGTTCTGTCATTAATTGTCCTAGAAGACAGGTCCTTCTAAATAGATGAATCAATGAAAGAGCATCAGTGTTCAATTGAATCCATCCTCCAGAGATTTGAAGTATGCAGGAGAGGAAATATAAACTAGACTATATACTAGCCCTAGTCACAAAAGCTGTTGTCTAGATTTCTGTGCTTCTCTGTTACAGTACATCCAGTTAGACCACAGAGATAAAAGAGCACCGTCAATACAGAAAAGTCCATCACTGGGTACGATCAATATGATTCATATATGGCACAAGACAGGTGACAGCTCAAAGAGCAGAGGTCCAACTGAGCTGTAGTATCAAGCTGCTCCTCAGTTAAGTGCAAGCAGGCTCAGAAGTCACTAGCAATGGGTGTCTCCTGTGCTGCTGTATCTGCTCTAAGGTGCTCCCTGGAGCACCCAGCACTCTGATACACGTTCCCATGGGGATTCTCCTGTTTCAGGGGGCAGAAGCCCAACTTTCTACAAGCCACCCACTCTCAATAACCTCAAAGCACCTGACATCCCGTATTGGGGGTGCAGCAGGCCCCAGACTGCAATCATTCACTCAAGCCTGCAGTGACTCAGACTAGAGGGCATGCTGCCATAAAACTGGGTCAGTCCATCACTACCTTGCACCGAGACAATTTCTACTGCAAGCTTACAGATAGCAAGGTAGAACTATGAATACGCAGCAGATAGATCAGATACCATAAAGGAGCCTTCTCCTTCTCTCATTCCATAAAGCAACACCTAGTAACCACTGGTCAGTGGAGGATACTAATGAGGTGGTGTTTCCTAGCCACAGAGCAGTTGAGTAAGAGGCCAAAGACATTCCCCTTCTGTAATAACAGACCTGTGGCATTGAAGCACCGGGGCTTGGGGCTGCAGTCAAGCAATACTAATATGCTCGGTAGCTTAGGTATTAAGTTCACTAAAGAACAAAAAAAGGCACGGAAAGAATATGTTGGCAAAATGTGATGGATAGCCACAGGTGGGAGGGAAAAATCCGCTTTGAATTCTCCCTAGAATAATTTCTTGCATAAGACTTTATATAAGCTGACAGCCTTTCACATTCTCAGAACAGGATCCCAAAATTCACTGGCAAGGTCTGCACCCTGTGATAAAGGTGGTCCCACGATGGCACTCTCTGCTGCACTGTTTATTGTCAGGGAATCAGAACCAGCCAGTTCCAGGTGGGGTGGGAGCATAGCTTTGACAGCACTTGGGGCTCTGATGTCACTCACTGGGCCAGTCTGCAACCTGGCAGGCCTGGGGTCTTCACTCCCTATGTGAACTAAGTGGAAAACGGCTCTGCAGGCATGGGTGGGAAGGAGAGATCACCTTGGTCAATGCCTCTCTGGAGTCCAGGCTTTTCAAGAAAGCTGAAAAAACACAGCAAGCCCTCCGTGCCTTGTGGAAATACCATCCTACAGTGCTGCAGGTTCAGGCAAAACCAGCCAGCACCAAGGCACACTCCTAAGCTAGTGGTGTGTACGCACATGCACTTACTTGCCAACAGCCCTAGAGAAACCTGAGCTCAAACTGATCCAGTTGTACAATAATAGGTCCAGGTGGGTTTTAAATGTCTACAGAGGAGACTCCACAACCTCCCTGGGCAGCCCCTTCCAGTGCTCTGTCACCTCACCATGAAGTTTCTTCTCATCTTTATGTGGAACCTCCTCTGTTCCAGCTGACACCCACTGCCCCTTGTCCTAACAGTGGATGACACTGAGCAGAGCCTGGCTCCTTCTTCCTGACACCCACCTTTTACATAGCAGTAAACATCAGTGAGGTCACCCCTCAGATTCTTTTTTCCAAGCTAAAGAGACCCAACCTCTTCAGCCTTTCCTCATCAGAGAGATGCTCCACTCCGTCATCTCAGTGGCTCTGTGCTGGACTCTCTCAAGCAGCTCTGTGTCCTTCTGGAACTGAGGGGCCCAGAACTGGACACAATAGTCCAGATGTGGTCTCACCAGGGCAGAGTAGACAGGGAGGAGAACCTCTCTCAATCTACAGGAGGAAATCAATAGTACCTAACACAAAACCAGATTTGTAGACTATTTTTGTAGTGCTTTCTGAAAATGAGCCCCTTTCTTTGCACTAAAGAACAAATGCGACACCTTGGCATATAATCTCCTAATTGAAGCCACTTCCACAGAGGAAGGAAAAACAAAGCCTGCCCTAGAAAGAACCTACTGTGCAATCGCATTTGGAAGGTTAGAGAGGTGTCATCTCTGCTCAGAAGCTGAACCCCCAGGTATGAAAGAGAGGTAACACTCAAGCAGCCTCCAGAAGCATCCTAAGTGATCCTCACAAAATCAGGTAGCTACTTTGCTCCACTATTTCATGCTTCTGGTATGAAGAATCCATTTCTTCTTCCATTCTTCTTTTATCTGTTCTTCTATTCTTATCTATTCTTCTGTTATGTGCTCTTTCGTAACAGCCTATATCAGACTCCTGGAAAGCTCCCTCAGCTTAATCAAATCAGTTCTAGCTGTGCTTATGCAGTTTCACAAGCCAATATTTTAGTTCCAAACCTGCAGAAATTACCAAGAACTCTTGATCCTGATCAGGATGTTGAGAGGTCAAAGTGTATGAGAATGGGTAATGCTGGATAGAGAAGTCGTCGTTAGCCTGAACCAAATAATTTAATCCAGATTATGTGGGACTACTCTGTAGCCCCTGCTGCCTACATTACAAGCCAAGGTCTGAAAAAGGGGGAGCAGTGTCCCTGACCCACCTGTCTCAACCCACTCAGATGAAAAACAAATGGATGTACCAGAGCCTAGAGAAATTAGGCAGAGCTTTAGAGCCTGATCCAGCTGGTGAGCTATCAGTGAGAGCTGAGGCACAGATTTGGAGACGAAGCTGACAAGACTGCAAACTGCCCAGTTCTCTGGGAGGGAACACCAGCAGTTCTGCAAGGAGCACTAGATCCGCACACCTCCTGTGGGTTCCACTGCCCAGACAGTAACATACACATGTAAACCTTCCCCAAACACAAAGAACCACAGCAAATTGCCACTGCAAAATGCTACTGCCAACTCAAGGCAAGAGTCCAGCCACTGCTTGTTTGGTAGTAGCTGTTCCCTAATGTTTTTGAGACCCAGGCCACACAGTTTATTTTTCATCCAGTTGAACAACAGAGCTCTGTGCACTGACAGAGCACGGCAATCTAGCAAAGACAAGGAGGAGTGCAAAAGCTACAACATCATTCCCGCATCTAGTTTGAGCAACAGCACATGACTACTGCACTACTAGTCTATTTTACCAGACTATGTACTCCTCTGGGATAGGAGAGCTAATTATACTCTCCACTACTTTAGCAATTCTATTCTAATCTCTTGAGAACTTCAGGGAAGAAGTGCTATGCGAAACCATTGTTTGCAATGAATCTGCTAGTTGCACATGGTGAGAGGAGGCAAAATATCTCACAGGTGGATGGGCAGAGGGTAGAGCTAGGGCAAGATAGGAACTGGGGTAATTAGGCAGAGCAGTAGCAACAATCAGCTGACTCTGATCCCACTTCATTTGAGACCACATCCATACCTGCTTAACTCTGAAGTGCAGACTGCCCCATCAAGCAGAGATTAGGTTGCCTGTTTCCACGTATGCCCTTCCTCATACGTATCAGTAGTATCCTTCCCATTTTGTGTAGAACAGGGGGGAAATTACTGTTTATCTCAAAGGAAGCAGTATAGAGGATGGAAAACAGGGGATGAGAAGAGAATGAGGGCACTCACCAGGGCATAGTTTGGTAGAGTGGGTGGAGTGCTGCACATCAGGTCATGCTGAAGCATGGGAAGGCAAATGAAATCCCATGAACATTCTGAAATCAGATGAATTAAGTGCAAGAAATATGAAAACCATGGGAGGGAGCTCTTAATTTATTCCTGTCTTAGACACAGTGGGGGTTTCTGCAGCCCTTAGCAAGAGATTAAAGCAGTTTGCAAAAGAAAAGTGAAACAGCTTATAACAGCCACAGCCGGATCTCTGAAATGGCAGAGAACAAAATGAATGCTAACTCGAAGGGAGGAAATTTTCCCATCCCCTCTTGCCTCCCACATTGCATCACTCACTGCAACGAGCTCAAGTGAATAATACAGACTGATGCATTTGTCTAATATATGCTTTCACACTTACGATGAGGAGGAAAAACCCATCGAATAAATAAACCCCAGGGGCTCTGTTTTAGACAAGACAGGGTGGAACACTTTCAAGAGTGGGTGTTTGGTGCAGGCCCCTGTGAGATGAGCTCTTTTTCCCTTGCCCCTCACCTTTAAGCCTTCATTTACAAAGTGGGCCTCCTGCTACTATGGGCTCACTGAGCAAACGGATCAAGAAATTTAGAGGTTAACTGGAAGAAGAATACTTCTCAGTCTGTGTCTGGTCCAGGGTACAGCTGCACGAGCACCAAGTTGAATTTCACAGAATCAGAAACACAGAAAATCCCAGTTGGAAAGGACCTCCTAGATCATCAAGTCCAAACACACCAACAAAATCCTAAATATCTGAGAGTCTGAAAAAGCACCAACTAACCCCCTCCATGCCTGAGACTCTAGCCTGTCACAAAGCACCATGGCTACACAGTTCTTAAACACCTCCAGGGATGGTGACCTCCACCACCTCCCTGGGAAGGCCCTTCCAGTGCTTTCTGTAAAGAATTTCATCCTGAGATCTAATCTAAACCCTCCCCTGCCTCAACTACAGACCACTGCCCCTGGGTCTGTCATTAGTTACTAAGGAGACGAGGCCAGCAACCACCTCTATACAACCTCCCTTCAGGTAGCTGTGGAGGACAATGAGATGCTCACTCAGCCTCTTCCAAACTAACCCTGCCCAGCTCCTCAGCCTCTCCTCATACAGCTTGTTCTCTAAACCCCTCAAGAGCTTGGTAGCTCTGCTCTGGATACACTCCAGCATCTCAATGTCTTTTCTACAATGAGGGGCCCAGAACTGAACACAGTACTCGAGATGAGGCTCGCAAGGGCTGAGTACAAGGGCACAATAATGCTGCCATCAGCTTTGAGGAATTCAGTAACAACCTGTGGTTCAAAATCATAAGGTTATAGTGAAGCAATGAAACGAACCCCACCAGCAGCGTGGGTAGAAAGGGTGACAGTGCTTCAACTGAAAGAGGTAGAAAAGTTGCTATTCCAGAGCCGCCATCAAGCACACCCTTTAAGGGCTTTCTTTGCAGCTTTGGTTTCCATTTCATTGAACGTTCATTAGTGCTCTAAGTGGGTTTAGCAAGCATTCAAGCAACACAGCAAGTAGCTTACACCTGCTTACTGCCTACTTCTGCCGTTGCATCTCCTCGGGCATATGAGAGATGAAAGAATCCATCCACAAGGAATAAAGAACGTGTATGTATATACAAGTAAACCAAGCTGCACATCCCTCTCCACCTGCAAGACCTACAAGTGTTCCTGATACTATAGCCAAGCCATTACAGCCTATACAGACTAGGACTCAAGTATTTGAGCCCAGCTCTGAACTCAGTCTTAATTAGCCCGAGGAACATCAGGAAATGCAGTGTGTTCTCCCATAACAAGCAATTTATGTTGGAAAACTGGAAGTAGTCAACTGAGGTGAGGCCTAGACATAAGAGCAGGAAACACTTCAGACGAGCATGAAAGGACGCTTGCTCCAGGCTTTGCACCAACATCTATTGTCACACCGCTGCCTTACGATCTCAGGCATCAGGCAGCCTGGTGCTTACCTGTTCACACCAGGCCTTGCTGGGTCCATGGAGCCCTAACAAAGGGCTACCAGTCACTCCAAAATGTACAGCTCGGAGGCTCTGAGCAATGATGCCAGCTGTGGTGCTGCTTTGTGTGTGACCTGTAGATCAACAGCTTGCTTACAAAATATCTGCAGGCACAAAACCACTGGGATGTAGTTAGCGTTGTCCACTAACTCAGATCCGACCAACTTCCCGTAACAGAGGAAACAAAGAACTTTGTAATAGGACTAGAACAAACTACATAAAAGGATATTTTCTGTAGAGGTTGTAGAGGTGTAATCAGAACAAGTTGGTAGACCTGTTATCAAGTTTGCATGGAAATGCAATGAACATTTTTCTTCTTGTCTATAAATTGTGCATCCCTGATTACCTGGTTACTTCCTTGGACTCCATTATTTACGCTAGAAATTCCAAAACTAAAGTCTTTAGTAACTCTTATTCTTCTCTGAAACCATCACATTTTAGCTGGCTAACAGAAGGGCTAGTGGGGCTGGCTCTGTACATAAGGGAGCGTTCACTCTTCCTTCTCCCAGCGCGTGCCAGCTTTGACCATATCAAGTCATAGAGAAAAGGGAAGACTTTTGAAGAGCTCCGTCACGCATGGGAAACAGGAGCAATGGCCCTTCCTCCAAAGCTACTTATTAAAGTGACCACCTACCTACTGCCATTATGGAAAAGGCCATGATGTCCCTGTTTGCATCATCCTCTAACCCATAGTTCACATTTTAAGTGGTCCATTGGTCAAAGAACTAACTCTGAATTTTACTCTGTGCCTCTGCGGTGCAATTCTCTCAGTTGAGGTGTGAGAAGACGGGAACACTTGTTAAAGGTTTCCACTACAGAACAAGAGCTCTCACTTTTTGCAGCTTGAAATAAACTCTACTCACCACACAGCAGCAAGCGCAACCACAGTAGGGTTTGAGCAGGAAAAGCCTTCACAGAGGGGCTAGCAGAGGACAGGTGGGAGAAAGGAGGTGGTTCTCTACCACCAGAAAAAGTTCTCAGTTTTTTCCACATATAGTCAGTCTCCCCGTGATGCTCTGAAAGTTAACACTATATAATGTCATTCAGTGATCAGCTCTTAACTCTGTGAGAGAGGGCTGAAAACAACCACTTTCTTTTCTGCCTTGACAAAGAAGCCACCAGCAATGAAACTCCACACTGCAGCTATCCTGATCATCTTCTGGCTTGGGTTCCTTGCTGTGCACATAGCGAAAGGTAAGCTTCCAGTCCAAGATGAAGACAGGGATTTCTCCACATTGCATTTGTGTTCTGATGAGCTGGATTTGTTCCCAGCCAGAGCCATTTCGTAGGATAAAATCTGCAAGAACTTCAGATCAGAGCCACCAGAAGGCAGCTTTATGGCAGTTTCCATCTGATGTCCTGTCAATTAGTGGTTGGCTGCTGCCTTAATGCAAAGAGAATTTCTGTGCAATATTGTTTATGAAAATTAAGCAATCCTGAAGACACAATGTCTTTTAATCTCATGGATGCCACATAGCAGTGTGCTTTAGAGCTTAATCATTTTATGTAAAAATAGTTCTTGAATAAGTTGCATGATTTTTTTCCCCAGGTATACTACTTAAATATATATTTACTATATTATTTGTCTCTAACTATTTAACCTTAAACCCTATAATGCCCCTATTTTAAAGCATTCTAGTTCTTTACCATGTACTGCCACCTGTTTGCTCATTTCTAGTCTTAAACTTTCTTTAATAAAGGCAAACTCTGAACAAAACCCCCAAAGGAGAGCAACGGATTTATACGACATCCTTTTCTCCCAGGTTTCATCCAACTAGCATCTTGTTTACGATAATTTCTGAGCACTGAAATGAGCCGTGTTTATTAGCCATGCTTTAAATATGTTTGAGTAGAGTGGCATTTAGGTTTGTGACTTTCGGATGAAGCTACATATATAATGCATGAGCATCCCCACACAAGTGCTTATCATCTTACACACGCTGGGATTCACAGGCAAGCACACCAACAAATCACAGAAAGCACTCCTATGCAGCCATAGGCAAACCCACAAAGGTACGCAAAGAGAGACACACTGGAAAGGCATCTTCACCACACCAAAACCAAACTGAAGCCTGCTCAGCATTCACAGGGCTGTGTAGCTACACAGTGAGTATATGCACCTAGAACTAGATCATACTACTCCATTCTCCTACATTGATTAACGCTACTGCTGTTCATCTTGACAACTGGTAGTAATTCACACAGCCAGTTTGTAGTATCATTCTCCAGGTTGTATAATTTCCTATAAACATCACCACGTTTGAAGGAATAGAAAAAGGATTAGAAAGAAGAATGATAAAGCTAAAAAAGCAAACAATACTACCAGAAGAAAGGGTTATGTATAGGTGCAGATTGATCTGGTTTTGCTCCCAGGCTGAGAGAACCTCCGTCAGTATTCCCTGCGTGCCTTCCCTGGAAATAGCTCAGTAGTAAATACTTTTGAGCTCCTTAGTGCCATACTTTGCAAGCCAGTCTGGGACAGTCAAATATGTATTTATAACGGGTCATCAACAAAACACAGCATGTTTCTGATGAAAACAAGAGCAGAAAAAACAGGCAAACCAACCAAATCTCAAGAATTAGCGATGCTGACTGTATCTGTGACACAGCCAGTGCACAGATTCCCCAAAGGCTGATGTGTACTTGCCTCAATTATTTCCAACAAAAATAAGCTCACAGACAATGAGATTATGTGAAGTAGGTTTCATATCTAGCAAGTTTTACCTGAACAACTCTTGGACTGCTCTAGCCAGCTTCTCTGTAAATTCTTGACAAGGAAATATCAGAATACGACAGTGTTCTGTTTGCCCTCCTCAGGCATTCACAAACTTGTATTTGGTGAGTAGGAGAAAACCAGAAACCAGCATTCAGAGGTTTAGAGTATATTTGCACCCCATCTCACTTTAAGAAGTTTAGTTATCATTGTTCAAGGAACAACTACCCAGAGAATTTTACACTGATATCTCAGTCCTCCTTATTAATTAATCAGCAGTGCATTCCACTGTATGAAAGGATTAAGTAGCACTACATTGCTTAAGAAACCAGACTTAACACCAAGAGTATTTAGTCTTCTGACAGATAAACCTCCCTTTCTTTCAACATTCATATACTCCTAGTTTTGAATGACTAGAGTGAGAGAAATGGTCTTGCTTTCCTTTCATTCATAAGAAAAGCAGGAAAAATTATTGATCCATATTCACAGGACATTTAGAAATCCATCAGCAGCAGTGCCAGCTCTAGACACTTCACTATATGGACAATTACTTGCAGGGGCAGAATGATTATACTACTCTTTACCCATTCTCCTGAGCAATTGAATCTCAACAGAACTAGCAATAATGCATCAGAGATGGTCAGATGCATCAGAGTCTTCTAATCTGTGTTGTTTGTTTGGTATTGGGGCTGTACAACGTGAGACACTTGTGTTCTAACCATAACCAGCCAACTGATGCAATTCACAATCTATTAAGTAATGAATATAGTGTTGATGGCCTTTACTTTTTATCTATTTTGCCCCTTCTAGGAAGCATTGGAAGTCAGACCATGCGCAGATTCAAGTGTTTAGCAACGCATGCACAGAAACTGAATGTCCGAAATCTTGTCAGCTATGAAAAGCAGCTGTATCCAATAGAGGCCACCCTGTAAGTATCAACACACAGGTCACCTTCAGACACATCTGTACAGTTAACCATCAAAAAGGGAAAGAACATCATCATCATCATCATCATCATGGATGGCCCAGCTCACTAAATCTGGCTAGCTCAGGCCACTCTCCCAGTTCCCCCATGAAGCAGTCACCTAGTAGCTGAGGGAGTGAGGGGAGAGGTACTGACCTCAGAAAGCTGAGAGGCGTATGCTGTTCACAAATGACAGTAGAAATCCCATTGAACTGCCAGGACTTTAGTGCCCAGAAGGCAGGTAGAAATGTCAGTAAGGCAGGAGGGCAGCACAGTCAGAAGGCAGATACACTGAATTGAATCAAGGGGAAAAATCATGTGGAAGGAAGAGTTTGGGATAAGTCTGACTCTTGCTAGGAGCTGTGATAGGTTTCTGACCTCATGAGCATGCATTTTTAATAAAATCTGGCATCTGCTCCTGGGATGTAAACATTGCATCATTATGTCATACAAAATCTCAGAATACCAGGTATCACAGTCTCACAGTGATGATGAGGCTGGAAAAGACCTTCAAGATCACCCAGTCCAACCTAAAACCAACCCAGTAACCCTAACATCTGCCATCTAGCTCATGCCACTCAGCACTGCATCCAGCCTGACCCTGAACACCTCCAGGGACAGTGACCCGACCACTCCATTTTTTCAATATCAGTAGATTTGTAAGTGACCACGTCTGTTATGCACTCACCTGTCATAAACAGGGAGCTAACATTGCTAATTGCTGTTATTCCAACTAACAACTAGCAGGTCCAGTATGTGATATGGTTCCACCACACTGATCCTCATGTTCTGTGTAAAAAACAAGAGCATTGAAGACTAAAATCTAATGGCAACACGATCTGCTTTTTCTTTCTGTAGATTTATCACCAGAAATGGTCAGAAGTACTGTGCAAACTCTAATGATGAGTGGGTACGGAATGCTACAAAAGAAATAGACCAAAGACGTACTACCAAATGCAAGCCCTGTACTAGGAGAACATCCAGAAAAGTCAACTGAATGGAATCACAATTGGTGCTGCATCTGACAGAAAAGAAAGCCTGTGTATCCGCTTTTAATTCCTATTTATTAATTGGCAATAAAATCTCTGAAGAAACAGAAACTCAAAAAGATCTGTCCATCGTTGTTTGAGCATCTTGCTTCTTCATTTGATAGCTGGACTCTGTCACACTGCTTCTTTTCTGAGATGCTTGCTACTATTTATTTACAACTGGATGTAGATATCTTCTTATCCTTGTTGTTCTAACAAGTATGGTACTTAAAAGTGATGTCTTCACATACTGTAAGGAAAAAGATGACTTCCCACAAGCTGGAGGAATGTAAACCTCTATTATGATGGAGATCACAACCTTCTGCATTGAATGCTGGGTTTGGAGAAGGTGGTATATAACAGTTACTCATACCTATATTATTATAAGTAAACTCATCTCATGCTTCAGGCTATCACCTGTAATATCACCTGATCAGTGTAATATTCAGAAGATAATCCTTGGGCATTGTATTTTTACACACAGTACTGAACTATTAGCTCGGTCCATGATGATGTACGGATGCTATCATCAAGGAACCTGCAGTAATTCACTGTAACTCTCCATCCTACACCACTTGCACTGTGTAAGATTTGTCCTATCCACTGCCTTCTATGAAGTTACTTCACTTTCACAAGTTTTACTTTTTCCTTCCCTCTTCTCTAAATAAACCAAGAGCAAACCATGTCTCTAATCTATTTCACAAACTCGTAGGAACTGTGTGTGTTAAGGTCTCTGTATTTAAATTGATTCATTCTACTATTCAAACTGGTTATTTTAATAAAGTCACTATAAACCCGGAATCAAATGCCACATTTGTCTGCTTGGATGCAATGCAGATGGAGATGGGTGTCAAGATGACAGCACAAACCTGAGAGCCTTTGCACAAGCCAGCTAGAGGTGGCACTGCTGCCAACTCATGACTCAGATTGTTCAAAAGCAAGCCGATTCTGAGCGTTCTATACTACGTTACAGTTGTAAAGGCCACATTTCAGACAGTATGGATCCAAAATCTGGGTACTTAGTAGGAAGCCTACCGTGCTAGGATTATCACAAGCACCCTAACAGTAACAGACTCAGAAGAGCCCTGGGCAGGGAGAGAAAAAGCCTGGCATATGAAGAGCTTGAGGCTGTCGAGGAGAGGTGTACACAAAGGCCTCCAAGAATAAAATTCCACTCGTGCTACCTCTTTTATGAAGCCTGTATTGCTGTTAAACAACAGGGTCTTCATCACAAATAACATCTTAGTGATTCGGATGGAAGGACAGCTCTTCAGAAATAGGATTGCCTTACACCGAAAGCCAGTCCTTACACTTCCCTGCTCTGGTGCCTTTGCAGATTTGTCTCCTGTGACTCATTTTTGTCATAGCTCAGTCCTGGGTAAGGAAAAGCAGTTTTCACTATCCAATACTGATTTTGGAACAGTGCTACTGCTCAGGCAGGGAAGAGAAGGATGACTGTATGTCTCACACTACAAAAGAGAGCCAAAACAGGCTTCTGAGACTCCATCATACAGTGATGCTCTCTTACTGAAGATCTCAAGATCAACTGCATTAGGAAAAATACTTGTTGCTACAGTCTTTGTTAGAAAAGTTTTACAGGTAGAAAGAAATGTTGAGATGTTTCTGGAGAACAGCAATAAACAAACAAGTTCATTCATTCATACAATGGAAGTAATTCGGTTCCCTGCAACATCAGACAATCAGCACCTACAGGAGCTTTCTCAGATGAATACCATCACCTTCCACTGATCACATGAATCCAGGGTCAGAACTAACAAACATGCTTTTGGCAGACAGAATTCTAATGGCTTTGCTCATACTCAGTACTATCTTATCCTGGAATTAATCTTGCTGAAGGGAATGTCATTTTCTTTTTAATTAGGACTATCACTACCTGAGGATACATTAATTAACAATCACCACAGTGAATAGTCTGTATCTGCTCATCCCCATCACTGTTCATAGCATGATTAATAATAATTTTTAAGGGTGAATCATCCTCCTTAATAGTTGCATCTTGTTTGTTATACCTTGCAAGATCTGTCATGATCCTTGTGCAGTTCTTGGGAGGTAATTACTAGGGGCGAGCAGCGCTCTCAACATCTCTTTCCACACAGCCATTAAACCCCATCTTTCCCTGACTATTCCTTATCCCAGTCCTTGCTGTAGTCCCAGTCACGTGCTATCATCTCTAGCTGTGTATAATCTGGAAGTTTATCTGTAATAGCAAAGCTCCTGCCCAGCACTTTTCCCTGAGGATCACAAAATGCTTTAGAAAGAATGGAAAGTATGGTCAAGCTCAGCTGTCTGGGCTTTAATACCAGGAGTATAGATGGAGGCAAAGAAGCTGTTCCATACTTCTGCTTTCTCTATAGCCTCTCTCTTCAGGGCACCCAGCTCATTCAGCAGGGGTCCCACATTGCCTCTAGGTTTAGTTTTACCTGCAATGTATTTGAAGAAGCCCTTTCTGTTACCCTTGACCTCTCTTGCAAGGTTTAATTCCAAGGAGGCCTTGGCTTTCCTAGTTCCATCCCTACATTCTCTCCCCAGAGCCTTATAATNTCCCTGCCAGTCCCCTGGCCCATGAGATTTCCCCTAGCAGTTGCTTGAAACTGCAAAGTTGTCCCTCCTCAAGTCCAGGGTTGTGATTCTGCTAGGTGTTCTGTTCCTACCACACAAGACCCTGAACTCCACCATCTCATGGTCACTGCAACCAAGGCTGCCCTCAACCTTCACTGCTTCAACCAGACCCTCCTTGTTGGCCAATACAAGATCCAAGAGCACTGCTCTCCTACATGAGACAGTTGGGATTCATAAGGTACTCGTGGCAGCGGTCATGTTCTACAGGAGACAGCACGTCTTCTGCACTTTCCCTCAGCCAGCCCAAGCGCCTTCTGGAGGTCGGGAGAAAGCACTTAGCTTTTAACAAGTTCCACCCCACAGAAGGGAGCTGTGCTATCCCTTCCAGAGCAGTTTCCTAAGAAAGCTTTGAAAGTAACTGCTGGTCTACATAACCACTATGATTGGAGCTCCTTGTTCCCATTAACAAAACTAGCTTTCCTTCGATACACATGCTCTCGTTGTCCATGAGCTATCACTGCCTAATTCTGTGGGGCTTTTGTGGGGCTCTTTGCAAGCAGTGTTCAAGACACAGCGGGCAGAGTACAGCTGACAAGTATCTGAATCAAAATGTACTATAATAAAACTTAGTTCAGAGAACTCCAGCCACAACAGGGCTTGAGCAGGAAACATCTTCACAGGGGGGCTAATAACAGACAATAGACAGGAAAGATGTGGTTCTGACAGCTAAAGTAAAATTTTCTACCTATGTATTCTCCTCCTCCTACGACTCCAGCATCTTTTTCAGCAAAACCAGACTCTGACACCTGAACAAGAGTACATAAGTTCCATTAAGGGAGGTTTGTGCTAATCACACATTTTGAAATCCTTCAGGCAAAGTCAGGCCAAAGACGACCTCCCAGAGCACACCAAGGGCTGCCTGCACTTTCTCCTGATGCTCCTACCAATACCACGTCATCTTTCAAATGAATTCATAAAGCTCCTTTCACTTCCAGGCTTGACCTCTCCCAGCCCTAGTTGCTTCCCCAAACGTATCCTCAGCGCCATGACCTCCCAAGCTAATTCCCAAGGTCCGTTCCTAGAGTTACATCCATTCCTAGAGTTACATCCACTCCTAGGGCTACATCCACTCCTAATCATCATGCCTTTTCTCCTACATGGACTCTCAGAGCCTCAGCTGCTCTCAAACCCACTCGCAAGTGACAGTGCAAACCTACACGAAGTAACTACACATGGCAGCAAACACAGCTAGGAACAGCAAGCTCACAACCAGCACCTTGAACTACTTGAAAATGCTACTTACTAGGCATCAGGAAAGACTCCAAACAAACAGGGAGTCCATTCAACCCCGTATTCTCTAGGAATTACCTGCTATATCTGAGATTGACTGGTATCCAGCTATAGCACCGCCGTGTAACAGGGGGATGTAAATAACACTGGCCATTGCTGGCTGGAAGCACAGCTGAGTTTTCAGTCCCCTGAACCTCCAAAGCCTTTTGAGTAAATCCATGCTCACCAAGGAAGCCAAAACAGCTCCTTGAAGCCACAGCACTGTTTTCTTTCTCATCAATAAAGAATCCTGCTCAGTCAGCAGAAGAGGATCTTTTTGGCTCAAGACTTTACTGAAATAAGTTGTCATCTCAGGTAGACCAAAACACTTTGCAGAGTCGTGTTTACCGTGGCAAACTATTCTGTTGAGAAGACAAGTAGTAAATTTCACCTGAAATATCCATCTATTTTTATATTTCATAATGAAATATTACATTTATATTTACATTTAACTTCATAATTATGTTGACTATTACATGGTTTATAGCTAATGTTGAAATTTAAAACATCTTAAAGGCTTGAAAATTAAATAAAGCACAATGATACCTTTTCTGGAAATTTTTTTCTAAATAATATATTCTAATAAATTATATTCTAATAAATAATAATTTAAAATAGTTTTTAATAGTATTAAATATTATTTATTATATTAACATTAAATAAATAATACTATANCTATTTAGCCAATTTGAGACTAAATAAGGAACGAGTCCACTAGCAAACCCCCCCAAATCCTGATATGGACTCTAATACTGCAGGTGATGAGGTACTACACATAGTAGCTGTTGCAACTAAGGACAGAGAGATACCAGAAGTCAGAGATCAGTCTGAAGAACCAAGTAAGTTCCAGTAATTTGTTTTCTGATTCCCTGGTACTAAATTAGTCAAGCTTAGTCCCTTCTGAACAGTCAGAAAGCACATTTTAGAGGGTAAGTAGAGAAACAGAGGTGATCAGCTCTCTGATCTGATTCTCTCTCAGAATAATGCTCTGATTCATCTTTAAAGCCACTTCACATTTACACATACAGCAAAGTGTGGGGCTGGTGAGCAGGGGCGAGTGGAGGGGAAAATCCATCAAACAGGGGAGCCACACTGAACGAAGCAATTGTTGCATGAGGTGGCTGCGGGAAGGGCTGACAAAGTCTCATTTTTACTCACCTAACAACTGTGAAATGATTTTGCTTGTGTACAGTGCAGTGACCTGATCCCTGCTGGGCACTGCCCTCAATAAAAGTCTCAGACATCATCTTCATACAAGAGCAGAGGGAGGAGACAGAGGACATAAGAGCTATGTGGCTCGCTTAATGCTCACTTAGAGCTAACTTAATGCAGTAAAGGATTATTTCACAGAATTATNTTCGGAGCCACCTGGGCACACTGCTGGCTCATATTTAGCTGGTTGTCAATGAGTCCTGCCAGGTCCCTCTCTACCAGGCTGCTCTCCAGCCACTCATCCCCCAGTCTGTAGCTCTGCTGGGGGTTACTGTGGCCAAAATGTAGGACCCTGCACTTGGCTCTGTAAAACCTCATCCCGTTGGCCTCTGCCCATCAACCCAGCATGTCCAGATCTCTCTGCAGCATCTTCCTATCCTCCAGCAGGTCAACACTGCTCCTCAGCTTGTTGTCATCTGTGAATTTACTAAGAGTAGATTTGATCCCCTCATCCAGACCATCAATAAAGATGTTGAATTGAACTGGGCCCAGCACTGATCCCTGGGGGACACCACCCCTCACTGGACACCAAGTGGATGGGGCATCATTCACAACCACTCCCTGTGCCCAGTCATCCAGCCAGTTTTTAACCCAGTGGAGGGTTCACTCACCCAAGCCATGGGCTGCCAGCTTTCCCAGGAGGATGCTAGGGAACATCATGTTGAAGGCTTTGCTAAAGTGTAGGTAGACCACAGGCACAGCCTTCCCCTCATCCACCTGACCACCTAGCAATCAGTCATAACTTTCTGTAAACAAAGAAGATATACTACTCTTAAACACAGAAAGCTTGAGATTAGAGGTGTTAAATTTTAAAAATCAACTAACATTGAATTTCTTCCTTACAGCTTTGAACAAGCTGGTAAATTAACTAAGATCCTCCAGGGATTAAATGCCTTCATATACAGAACGGCATCAAAAAAGGAAGGGAAAGTCAGTTCTACTGGAGTCTAAGCCCAGCAGAAGACAGAAGGAGCTGGGCATCACCACAGTTTGTGCAGCCTTATGCTGCAATAAGTTTTTCTCCTCTCTTTCCTATTATTTTAAATTAAATTTGCCATAATAAACAAAATGCATCCTTATGCCATCCTTCAGGTAGATCAAGCAAAGCCAGATTTTTAAGGGCTCCCATTAAGCCTCCCTTTCTGTCTGGCTCTCTTTGGGGGCTTATTCTTGTTATCAACAGGGTGGACCTCACAGGCAGCACTGAAAGAGAAGGGAGCCTGAAAGAATCGCTCTAGAGTACAGTTAGCACACATCTTCCAAGTCTCCTAACACTCTTAAAACCACTGCCAGACCCTGTAGATCTTAAGGACAAGTCATGCAGTCCCATTTTTATCTCTAATTTTCATCTGTTTGTTCAGCTACCTATTCACTCGGTGCACTTTTTCACTTGGCAAACATCAGTCATGGCTTCTGGTTCATTCCCCTAACAGACAAGTGCTACTGGTACTCCCACAGTCAAGTGGTAATTTGGTCCAGCAGCTCCACACAATCAGCACTCTTTCACTCAAGTGGAATTATTCCCTTTTATGCCAACAGGAATTTAGCAGAATACAGATGAGAGACTTGAAAAATTTAGCCCATTAGTTTTAACTGGATAAATCATGGTTGCTTTAGCTGATTATTCCCATGGGAATTCTCTTTCCTCTTGCTCAAGTGGGTTATTACGAAGTATTTCTGTGCTTTTCAGAAGAGCTGATTCAGATCTGGGCAGAGAGGGGCAGTGTTAGTCTGAGGTTGTTCAGATCAACTGAAGTTTAGCTCCTTTTCTCTGCCAAGTTCTCTCACGGATTTATTCAGCATGAATGACTACCTTTCTGTTTCTGCTCCTGGGTAGTATGGGCATCCACAATCACACAAGATTTGTATGTCCTTTAGCCAGACACAACCTTCCAAGGCCCTAGATACAAGCTGGTAGAGCCAGAGAGGAGTCAGCATCTTCCACATACAGCTAGGTAAGACAAGAAGGTAAAAGAGCTGCCAAAAATGAAACACTACTGCTTGAGACTGCATTTTGATGTGAGCTGCTCTGTATCTCTTTCCTGGCCTCAGATCTAATCAGTTCCAATTACAGAACTAACTGTAACCCAGTCATAAAGCCACATGTAAAGGGACTTCTCTCCAGATTCCTTGGTGTAAAACGGATGCCCTATTAACTTCAAACTTAGCTGACAGACAAATTCCTGCAATCTAAACTCTCAGATTACAACCTAAACTGCTCAATCACTTCGTTTTTAATTCTGAAAACACTTGAAGAGTTTTCAAGTTAACAGTTTTCAGGAAGTCTAGGCCCCCATAGGCACACTCCACTGCTTGAAATAGCTATTGAAGGTCAGCCATGCTGGGGGAAGAAGGGGTGATTGAGATGCACAGTGACTATGGGGTCTTCTCTCTTCCTCTGGGATGCAGAGTTCTATAGTTCTTTACTGGGTCGGTACAAAGCCATTCTTATACCAGAAACAAGTCTCTGCTAACACTACCTATTGAATGCAATCAGGACTTTTCACTTAATGCAACCACAGGTATCCAAAGCATGTTTTTTGCTTTCTGTGAACTAACAGGGGGCTTTCCCACTAGGATGAGTGGCCTCATATGCAATGGGATGATGTCAGCACAGCACATTCCTGCGTATGCTGGTGCTGATAATGTTAGATCTAGATTTTAAGACACATAGGATTTGATAGGTGAGGGACTGCTCATGGTCTAAGACTACTGCTTCCGTATCAGAGTTATGACCACGTGTTTTGTAGACAAAGAAGCAGCAGAGTTGTGAAGACACCTGCTCACCATGAACAAAGGGCTTTTGGCCAGCTGATGGGCAGTTACCTATGCCAATACTGTTGGACCTCACTGCAAGATCTAGACCTAACTCAAAGCCCAGAACTAACCTAACTCTCACTCACTGGAAGAACCGAAATGATAACAACACTTTTTTTATGCATTATAAACCTCTCAGAGTACTTTCACAGCCCAAATCTCATGTAGCATTGTATAGATTAATCTCCCTTCTTGCTTTGCTGATACCAGTTAAACACTACTTTAAATCTTGAGAAGGAAGACTAGTTTTGAAGATGTTCGGTCTGGGACTATTCTATGGAAAGAGTTTCCAGCCCTGTCAGTCTAGATCGTCAGTTCCAACATATTTAGTTCTAAAACCAAGTCACTTCTCACATGGGGAATAGTCTCTATGGTCACCAGCTTTTAAGTAACAAGAAAATGTAAGCAACAGGAAAAGCAGCCAAGGGTTGTTGTAGTAAAAATGCCGAGTGTTTCTATAGCAATCTTCACAACCCTTATTCCTTTTACAGTTGAGAAGGTAGGATGGTACATGCAGGCTAGAAATTCAATTGCTTTGTGAGTGCCATGCACTTGCCCAGCTAAGTTCAGTGCCCTCTTCCTTCTAAACCAGACAAGGTGCATCAGGGAGAGAGCAAGATAACATGAATGGGCTGTTTTCTGCTGAGTAGAAAGAAAGGTCTTATTTTGAAATATTCATTTCCCTTATTTGCCAGAGGCAGATAAGCCTCTTCCCCATGTTTAAGTAATCAGGGCTAAGATGAGCTTGTTCCTCTTTCAACTCAAGCCAGCCAGTGCTTCTCTGCGTACTTTTCTGTTGCCCATTGCTTAGCAGAGTACACTATATCGGAGATTTTTGCTATAACCCTGTGTGTTCTGGTACCACAGACCCCTATTATTTTGAGCCTACAGTATCTTTCACCCAAAGCATCTCACATCAAATGAAGGCTTACGAATGCTTATGAATTAAATGCAGTGGCTTACTTCTTCCACGCAAACGCACACAGAGTTGATGAGCATTGAAATTCAGTAGCTGTGTGAAACTGTTCTCTAGCAGCCTTCTTCAGCATCTCAGGATTGAAAGATAAATGCTGAGGGCCTGCTGCTGAGCTGGAGAATGCTGGCAGAGCTATCTTGCAGTCAGTCTAACAGATCAGCACATAGATTTGAAGCTGCAGGGTTCCTTCCTACTGACCCAATAGGCTCTCCAGAGACTCCACAAGGACCTCAGCAGGCTTCCACAGACTCTGTTAAGCTCAAACTTCCCCAAGTTTAACAGCAGACCTTGCAGCAAAAGAAGCATGATGGGGAATGCCACTGCAAGGAGAGGGGAAACCCTAACAACTGTGGCTTAACTCTGCTTTCTCAGAGCTTCCATTGCCCCCTGCCATAGGGCCAGGGGAAAAAGCCATGACTCTCAAAGCATCCATGTGTTCCTGTCATTGTCTTGCAGCAGTGTACTTTGAAATGATCTAGATGGCAGATGTTTAGGGTTACTTGGTTGGTTTTAGGTTGGACTGGGTGATCTTTAAGGTCTTTTCCAGCCTCATCATTACCGTGAGACTGTGAAAACCCACTTTGAAAAGCATGATCATTTAATCTTTAGGGTCTCCAACATCAGGAAGGCTGATGTTTCATTGCTCTGAAAGGAGTGCATGTAGGACACAGCAACTTTGTTAGGAGCCCTAGCAGCATGACAGTGGTTTAGCAAATCCTTTCTATCCCAAGGGATAACAGATACCCTGGTGATAAAAAAAATCTTGTTGGCAACCTGGGGAATCTCCGAAGTTCTGGAGCAGCAGGAATGTGTTTCAAACATTTCAATCCTTTATCTCAAAATGGAAGAAGTAGTTTCAGTTGTTAAGAAAGTTCTAACACCTATCATGTATTGAGTAAAACGACACCAAATTGGAGTGGAACATCCACCATTAAACTACTACTACATGTGTTCACCCTAAGAATAGAACGCTTTGTTTTGGGTAGTGTCTGGAACCTTAGAAAATGCTCCAGATTTGTTTTTATTATTTCTTTATATAACAATCCACTTAATTAAAAATATCCAGAGTACTACACAAGAATTTCAAGCAGTATTAATCATCAGCTGCTTACCTAGTACATAGGGGATTCTCTCAACATATGTCATGTGTCAGTCCTCTGCTGAGAAGAGGCCTCTAATCTGTCTGCAATGCTGACTGCAGTCCATCCAGACATCAGCTTTATGTATTTGTCATACAATTTTGTACATACAAACCCCCAAATTGAAAAAAAAGTCACATTAGGGAAGAAGAAAGCTCGACTGTATGTATGAGACTGCCAATTGAACTGATTTGTGCTGCCACTCAGCAGGATCTGGACAGGCTGGAGAGCTGCGCAGGGAGGAACTTAATGACACTCAAACAAGGGCAGTCTAAAGTCTGGCATCTGGGCAAGAACAACCACAGGTAGCAAGAACCACCACTGACCTGCTGGAGAGCAGCACAGGAGAAAGACCTTGGGGATCCTGGTGGCCAGCAGGATGAGCGTGAGCCAACAATGTGCCCTTTTGGGCATCTTTTAGCACCAGGTTTGTGTTACACACACTAAACCATGCAATCATCTCCAGGCAGGCTGGCTAATGGCTTTATTTTAGTTTAAATCATGGAAATGCATGATTTAAAGGAAGCTTTCAGAGACTGTAAAGCATTACAACAAATCCTACTACACCATTAAAGTCAAAACCTCAACTATTGCAAAGTAGATGATAAAATTCCTTAGCACCACTGAGTAACCTCCTTCTCTGTTCTTACGTGCACACTTTCAGAAACTGAATGTCCCTTCTCAAGTGACAGAACCAAACGGCAATTAATAACACGGAGAAATGGTGGTTCCAAAAGAAGGGGAATCAGTTCCATCCTCAGGGAGGGCAGCATTTTTAGCACGACAGCTATTTCTGACAAACTGTTTGAAGTCAATTGTCTATTAGACAGATACTCACTATCTAGACAGAAGTACAGATTACCGTCTCAGAAGAGATTTCAGAAATAACCAGCACTGTTTCAGCCTCCTCCTCACTTGTTATAAATAGCTACACATCCTTTTTGCATGCATTTATATAGGCAGGGTAAAATTCTTACCACTGTCCACTCCCAGAAAGGGGGACAGAAGTCTCCTGATAACTGCAAACCAGCCCACAGTATGTACCTATATGATAGGACTATCATTAAATACAGATTGAGCCATCTAAGACCCCCACATTTGACATTCCAGCTCAACTTTCCACAAAGGACTTGAATAGGCTGCTCAGCTACGCAGTGATTATCAGGCGTTTTACCCAGAGCTCCTCCAGTGAGTAGGCAAGGGTGTTTTCCCTTAACAGTCTATTTCGGTTCAAAAACCAGTCTGTTCTTCTGTGACCTATTTTAAAGCCCTGTCAGCAGATTTCTCATCCCAAACTGAAATGTGAAGGTTAGTCCCTCCAACGTTCCCAGATGCAGCAAATGCTCATTGAAAGCTTTTGTAATCTCATGGAAAGAGCCTATTTAAAAAATGCAGATAGTTTCCCACTGTCAAAATGAGCTTGGGAGCTTTTAACGGAATGAAAACAATAGCATCAGGTCACAGTGCTGACTTGGTGCTTTCCCTTTACCAAACCTCTGGCTTATGCTCTCCCATCTCCTGAGAGGCAATCTCATTTTCCCTTGCAGGAGCTGAGGCTCCTTGTCTGCTGCAAGTATGGCTACGTGGCGGTATTAGTTTTTTATCTGTCCCTAGTTCTCTCCTAGCAACTGGCCCTTCCCTCAGGCAGAGCTAGCTAAGTGGCAAGCAGCTATGAGAATGGATCTCCACACCCACACAGAATCCCCCAGGAAACAGGCTGCCTTCTGTGTGAACACAAGGTGAGCCTTGTGTGGAATCATGTAAGATGATGTAGGAAGATGGGACTTCAACTGCTTTCACCTTGGCTTTCCTACCACACCTTCCGTTTCAAACTGGTATTGCTCTCCCATTTATTTCTACTGCTTTCCCTATCACCTTCTTTTTTGTTATCCCTGTTTTATATAAGCTCCAATCTTATTTTTAGATTCATCTCTTCCCACGCTCTGCTTTGCCCACAACAAGAGCAAATCTATCAACGAATCTTACAGCCAAACCCTGACCTCCTTTCTTAGTCTTCACTGCTTAGCCCTTCACCTGGGCCTCTGTGCCTCACAGGTCAGTCTGGCTTTCCTGTGTGAGCCAGCATCCTGTTTGAGAACAGATAAACCAGGAGGAAGGAGGAAGAATTGTGAACTTGAGCCTTCTTCCCAGCAGTGCTCAAAGCATGGGGCAGAAAGAGATGCTTAGCTCTCCTCATGCTCTCCAAACCACCCTGCATCTAGATTCAGTCTTGATGTCCTGTTTGCCTCCAGCAGCCAGTGCATCCCTGTACAACGTACCTTGCCCCTTGTCTCTAAGAGACCCGTTTAGGCTTGACTCACCTCTTGTCTAAGCAACAGCTAGAGATCCTTTTGTGCTGCAGGGACATGTGTCCTACAATGCAAGATTAACACATAAGCCCCTCCAAGGAAGTACAGCCTCCAGCAGGCTGGGAAGGGCACAGTCTCCCACTTGCTAAGAGTATCTATGTGAGCCAAGGGTAAACACCCAGCCCTGTAAAGAGAAAAGCTGGTCACCCCTCACATTGGGCACCCTGATCCCAGACCTCAGCCATGTACAAAGTTGATTTTCTCTATGAAAGCAGTGAACCCTGCAGCAGCCCATGTCCTGTACCAGTGCTATTTCTCAGTGAAACTACATGCATGTACACAATACCCAGAGGAAACGGTGGTTGGGCAGGCATGGTGTGCATCAGCACTCCCCTCAGCTTCAGTGGCTCCAGCAACAAGACTGAGCAGGTAAGCACATCCTCGAAGCAGTCACTGGCTGCAGATTTACCAAGTATGAACTACACTTGCTCCCTTTTAGAGAATCCTACAGAGGACAGAATGAGCAGATAATATCCAAACACACTTAAAACACCAAAATCAAGGTAAACTGCCAAAATCAATCAAGGCAAAAATTTCTCTGGATGTGAACATCAGATACTTAATTAACATAATCATAGACTGTTAGGGATTGGAGGGGAGCTCGAAAGATCACCCAGTCCAATCCCCCTGCCAGAGCAGGATCCCCTAGATCCAGTCACACAGAAACACATCTACGTGGGTTTTAAACATCTCCAGAAAAGGAGACTCCAACACTTCCCTGGGCAGCCCCTTCCTGTGCTCTGTCACTCCCACCGCAAAGAAGTTTCTTCTCATCTTTATGTGGACCCTCCTCTGTTCCAGCTGACACCCGTTGCCCCTTGTCCTGTCATTGGATGCCACTGAGCAGAGCCTGGCTCCTTCCTCCTGACCCCCAACCTTTCCATATTGATCAACTCCACTCAAGCTTAAGCCATCTTCTAGAAAGCAGTGTGAAACCAAGTGGCTATAACATCCAAAATCTATTGTGGAATGAAATTCCAAAAGGAGCTTCCTTAAGTGGACAGGTTTCAGATTACTACAGTGGTAACCAGGGAGAGAAGCCTGAAGTAAAACTTTTCAAGTTTTATCCACCTCCAAAAGAGCACAAAAAGAAGAAACAGGAAATACCAGGCAAGTCAGACTTTACTACAGCAAGAGACAAGAACCAAAACTTCCACGAACACAAAGCTCTGAAGGAAAGATTGCAATGAAATTATCAAAAGTAGTGCTAGATCTTCAGTCTGAAATCTCACTTAAACGATGGTTATTTCCAGCACCATGAAGTCTAAAAAAACCCTCTTGCATCCACCTGGCGTTGGAGAAGAGAAAACAAAGTGTGGATGCTAGTGGAAAGGCTCCTATCCAAGAGCACATCAAAACTTTTAAGGGCAGGGCACATGGCCTTTGCTCCCAGGAACCAGAAGACTGAGAGGATGCTTTTTCTTCCTTACTTATAAATGCTACTCTCTCAGTTCTAATTCCTTTCCCCCAATCCTTTGTTTACAGCTAACACAGTAACTCAAATGTCTTTATATTATTAATCCCATATAGCTCACAGGAAGAAGCACTTGAGAACACACAACTCCTACTTCAACAGTCCTTTGGCAAGAGAAGAAACTCATTTGATGACATTTTTTTCCCCAACAAGATTAGAGAGCGCCTGGGTTATTCTGCTGCTTCAAATCACACCCATCGTTTGTCAAGACAGGCTAGCAGTTCAAAACTCACGACTATAATGAGTTTATTTTCTGACATCTCAAAGCCTTCCCTCCTGAGGTTAGATCTGCACCCAAAACATAAAATGCAACCATGTGTCTATGGTTTCAACCCAGAAACAAGGAGGCTACCCCGTTCTTCTAGGTCAGACCTCACAAAACAAAGCGTGAATAACACAAATATTTCTCTTCTCCAGCTGACAGAGCAAACATCTGATCAAATGTATTTTATGCAAACTGTCTTTACATATAAGGAATTATTTTTACTGCCAGCTTGACTTTCTTTTAGCTTTTTATCTTAAAAGGAAAGCTGAAGAGACTGCTCTAAAAAGAGAAAGACACACGCAGATTTCTGGCAGTCTGCTCAAAATCAGCTTGACTCAGGCAGTGTGCACAGATTCATCTTCAGGGAGGTGTTTTCAAGGAAAATTCTCCCTCCTCTTTGATCAGCAGCTGCAGGTGATGAAAGCCTCAGCGCTGCCTAATGCAGTGAGAAGCAGACTCTGAGCCTGCTGCACAGCCAAGCAGTGCCAACTCAACGCTTGTCATTCCATCTGCACTGAATCAGTTCGGGTGCTGGAGGATGAGAGAGCAGGGACGAGCTACTTCAGACACTGGAAAAGATGGAATTGCTTTGGGGAATGAAGCCCCAGCTGCTTCATGGCTGATGATGGGTGCATGGAAGCTGTGACCCCAGAAAGAGCCAGCCCCAGCCTCCCAGGGCTGGTATCACTCTGGCAGCAGCATGGGTTTTCAAGGCTTTGGCACAGACCAAGCAGGCAGCAGTCTTCTGCCCACAGCAGCCTAACTAAGAGTTAAGCTGCTCTGCAGATAACTACTAATGATGATGAAGCAGAAGGATTTTGGAACAACCCTGGAGACCACCCATCTCCTAGCATCCTAACATTGTTATACGTATGGTGGTCTGTCTGTACCTCGTTTATGCCTTCCAATCCAGCAGGAGAGTACCCATGCAAACCACAATTACCCAAGAGAGTCCTAACTGTGTAGCACTGCAGCCATTGATCCCAACAAAGCATTTCATCCTAACAGTTAGGAAACTTCATATCTGCCTCAACAGTAGTGTGATAGTGATAGTTAAAAATCAACATGTTCATTCCAGTCACTCAATTCAAGTAAAAAATCCCTTTATTCACAACCATTAACCCATGAAACCAGGAACAGAAAGGAAAAAGCTCTTTTCACACCGATGCTTGTTTCACATAAAACAATGATTTTTGTTTCATTTCAGTTTTAAATAGATTGGGGGGTTGAAATAATAATGAAATAATAATAGTAATGAAAATTATTACTTCTCTTCCAAATACTGATCTAAGACTCTGCTTTTCTTCATTCATCCTGTATTGGAATGGCACACAACCTCCAAATGCCCTTCCTCCTCTACATAAAACCCATGTCTGCCCTGTTGGTGTTTCCGTATTGCTCAACATCCTCGTGGCACTAATACGGTGCTTAATGCTTCCCCTCTCTTTACTCTTAACACAGCCACTCACTGGCTTCTCTTTTCCCCATAAAGGACCTCCCTTTTTGCAGGTACAGGAGACAAATGTCAGTCTTGGCAAGAAAAACCAGTAGTCCCTTGTCAGCAGCGCAGAGTTAGGTAAGGAGGAGCTTTCCCCTGGTAAGAATGAGACTTCGGAGGTCTTCCACTGTGCCTAGCCCCTATGCTGGAATTAGCTGAGTATCCTTAGAGATCATAGGGAGGCCAAAAAACCTGATTAATGAGATCTCCCCAAAACTGAGTTATGAAAACAATTTCTTATTTCCTGTTATTGTTCATGGCTTCTGTTGGAAGCTACAACCACAGTCTGGGTCCCCGGTGTCCTTGGCACTATGGAAAAAGCATGTGCTCCACAACGTATGGAGGCAAGATGAACAGCTAGTGAACGTGCCTCTCGTTCCATTTTATAGGTGGCAGAAAGCCACTTAACAGTCCAAGGGACTGAATGCAGTTCACCTGGCTTTCAGTTCAAGCTTCTAAATCACAATTTCTCTCCTTAGTCAGAGCCTCCCTGGCAGAACAAAGGAATTTATGACTCAAAGAGCCATCCTAGCCTGGCTGGGAGATGGGCAATATAAAGCTTAGAAGTATTATAGTGGCTCAGGTAAAAACAGCAGCATATTTCTTTGACTTGAACATCCCAGTGAAAGGGGGGAAGACTTTTTAACTTTAGTAGACTTGAAATGCAATGGAAAACTAAGAGTTAAGGAAAAGGATTCCTGCATGATGTCCAGACAGACACACTATCTCAAGAGAATGGAAAGAACCGTATAAGCTTCTCAGCTGAACTTCCAATCATAGAAAAAAAGTCTAGCTTTTCAACCTTATAAAAAGAAATCAGTTATAATGGCAATAAAAAGTCAAAGTTATCAGCCTAGGGAAGTAAATTATCCCCTGCTTTGTCAGTGAGCTTTGGCTCTATCTGCAGCTACTACCCTACCTACTGCAACAGCACCTGTCTTTGTCTGAAGAGACTGTTCATTGTTAATTTGGGGGGGTGGATACTTCCCCCCCACACACACACACACACACACTTACTTTCCCCACAAATGCAGTCTTCAAGACAAGCAATAATATTTAATAAAATCAAAGAATGGGCTGCATTAGAAGAGACCCTATTAATCAGTTCATTTCACTCCCTTGCCATAGGCTGGGTTGCCTAAAACTTCATCCAGCTCGGCCCCGAACACTTCCAGGGAAGAGGCATCCACAATCTCTAAGAGCAATCTGTTTCAGTACCTCACTACCTTCACAGTGAATAATCTCTTCCTTGTATCTAATCTAAATCTACCCTCTTCCAGTTTGAAACCATTAGGCTTGATCCTATCACCACCCTCCGTCATAAAGAACCCTTGTCTCTTTCAGCAAACCCCAGAGCCTTCTCTTCTACAGGCTGAGCAAGCCCTAGTCTCACAGCAGAATTGCTCCATCCCTCTGGTCACCTTCATGGCCCTTCTCTGTACCTGCTCAAGCAGGTCACTGTAAACTGAACGCTCCAAGTGGGGTCTCATGAGAGCAGAATAGAGGGACAGAATTGCTTCCCTTGACCCGTTGGTCACACTTTTTGACACAGCCCAAAATACACTTGGCCTTCTGGAGTGCAAGTGCATATTGTCAGATCACATTAAGCTTCCCATCAACCAACATGCACAAGCCCAGGGCTGCTTTTAATCCACTCATATGTGCTCGTGCTTGAAATGGCCCTGACCTAGGTCCAGGACCCTGCAGTTGATCTTGTTGAGCTCCATGCTGCTGGCATAGGCTCACCGTTCAAGCATCTCAAGTCACCCCTGGATAGCATCTCTTCCCTTCCAGTGTGTCAGCCAGGTTGGTGTCATTAGTAAACTTGCTGGGGTGCATGGGATCCCACTGCATTTGCAAAGATAATAAAACAGTACCAGTCCCATGACCAAACTCTGAGGAGTGACTGCTGCCACTGCTCTTCCAAACCAGTATCTTTCTGAAGCGTCACACTCATTTAAATAAGAAAACACATATACTTTTAATTCTCAGAAAGCAGAACCACTTTGTTTTGAAATTTGTAAAAACGCCCATTTTTGTGTGTATTTCAATATGTTTGTATAAATAAACACGTGAAACCAACCTTTACCAACAGCCTGCAGGACCATCAGAAGCCCTTCCAGACAGTTAGTTACGTTTGAAAACAAGTACCACTGAACACAAAACAGCAATAGGTAAGGACAAAGGTGTACAGCTGACTGTTCTCAAAGCTTTTCCCTTACAAGCAAAACCACACTTTCACATGTTAAAAAGGAAGCAGGAAGCCTCTGCACAGCGTACAAGTTACCAGCAGGTACGCTGCGGGCATTCTCGTGGCACGCTGCCTCAAGGTAGGAAGAGAAATGAAGAAAACAAGGCAGCAATCCGAGTTGCAATAACCTGTGTCCTTTTAACTTCGCAGGAACAAAGAGATTGGGGAAGCAGACGAGCTGGACAGCTTTGCACGATGCTCTTTGGGAGCAGTTTTATGCTCTTAACAATACAACAGCTTGCAACTACACTGCAATTGCAAACACTTCTGCTGGAAAAAATGAGCCCGTCTGAAGTTATTGCTTGAGACCTCAGCCTGAGCTATCACCAATAAAACTCAACAGACACTTTGCTATTAGTGCTCTCTGAGGGCTGAATCAAGCCCTAGGTATCTCAGAAACACCAGTTTAAAGGCAAAGATCTACCTGAGGGGATATTGTCAGCTTGGCTGAGGAATCGTAACAGAAATCAGACTTGCAGAACTAAACACTACCTGCAAAAACTAATCTTTAAACCCCTCAAAACATTTGTGCATATTCATGAGCTAAAGTGAAAGCTCAGGATGGAGTAGGTGTGGAAATTGTACTCTACTTCAGCTGTAACCACAGAGCTGGAGCACATGTGACAGGGAAGAGACGGAACAAGCAACCTGCAGCATCCCATGCTATAGGCAAAGCAACTGTACTCCCCTGAGATTCCCCTGGTCTAGAGGACATCGGTGGTGAAAGAAAGACCTCTCCCAAATGTTTCTCATCTCCAAGGTAGATGAGAGCTCTCCCTACTCCTTCAGTTCCATAGACAGTAGTGTTTGAAATGAAACGAAGGCTGCAAAAGGCAGCACTTGCAAGTAACAATGAAAAGCTGTGGAGCTTCCCCTTCATCCACTTTTAGACACCTGTAATGAAGAAGTCTCCAGCTCAGATAGAGTCACACGACTTTATAGTTCAGGACAGGCAAAGCAATGCCATTCAGCTGCCTGTATGTTAGAGATTTGCTTTAGGAAGGGAGAAAGCAAACTGCTGATGTGCGTGTTGTCCTCTCTCTAGTCGAGTTGCTTGGACTGTTACGTCTGCAGATCTCCACTCTGGATAAGATGAACAGTGCTTAAAAGCAGCAGATAGGGTAAAAAAGCAGCACACAAGGAAAGCTTTTCTGGTTCTCCTTGTAATAAGGAGGACTGTAGTGATGGGATTGCATTTAAAATGTCCCACCCATCTCAGGGGTGACTGCATTTTGAAACTGTTTAATAACGGTGTCAATGCTCTACGAGATCCCCAAAATAAATAGATAAATAAATAAATACATAGATAGATAGATAAATAAATAGATAGATAGATAAATAAATAGATAGATAGATAAATAAATAGATAGATAGATTAATTAATTAATTAATTAATGTGTAGAAAATATAGCTGTGATTACTGCAAGTCCCATAAACTAGGTATCTGAAATCGGAAACCCTCCTCCCTTCCCAGTTCTTTGCTCTAACCTCCAGATCATGCCACCTCTGCTTTCCAGAGTGCTTAAGATATACATAAACATAACCCAAACATAGAGGTCATGAGAGTAGCTATTCATAGATTGGGTACAAGCCATTGTCTCTTTACAACTATAGATTACAGCTATTTTTAGCACTCCTAAAGAGGTCTGTTATTCATCTGCAGAAACTGCCACTGATAGGTGACATCTGTTTCACAGCCATCTTTTAACTGCTTCACTACACACAAATAAGAGCTTTTACTTCTGCACTTGCAACAACTTAGAGGGAGCAACCCAGCTCTGAGCCTTGTACATCTATTTTTATACTGAGTTCAGTATTGGCTCCACACTTGTTTTCCTTCTGCTTATTAAAGTCGATAGGTTTGAATACAGTAAGCCTTCTGGGGGCCTAGGTAATCTTGTCTGAAGTCATTAGTTTGAACTGAAATAGGCTTGCAAGACAAGCACACAGCTGAGAACTCGCACAGCACAAACAGGCACACAAAACACATCTCATGCAGACCGTAATTACTGTGTCAGGACGCTTAGGACAAGACTGAACGTGTGGAGGTCTGGTTGTCTTAGGATAATACAGAATCCAGATAATTCACGGGGTTTAAATGGGGCTTTAAGAGCCAAAAATCTACTTTTAATGACCTGCCTTTCCTTGCCACCCCACAGTGCACCATGTATTGCTGCAAACTGAAACGCTCAGAGGCAACCACTTGCCTTCGCAGTGGCTGTGCACCAACTGCCAAGTCCCAATGCACCCTATCATTACTCCCAAAATGTCTTCAGATTAATACAGATGAATAGATAACTAAGTTCAATCTTTTCCCTGGTCAAAATCCAGCTCAGGCCTTCTCCATAAATGCTGTCAAAAGCTTGCTGCTAATCTACAACCACCTCCTGCACACTCAACTCCACTAATTCTTTCGCCCATTCCTGTTGCTCACCAAAAAAAATTACATTTGCAAGTGCCAGCACAATCGATCCTAAATTTGTTCTCTTTCACTGACTCCAGCTTCAGCTTGAGCATGGCTTTTCTAGCTCTCTGCATATTCTTTTGCTGCAATTCTGCTAACTGACCAGGAACTTGGAGACTAAGAGGAGATATGTTATTCTCAGAAGAATTAAATCCCATTTATAGTCTTATCCTTGAGTAAGAAAAGATGTGTTATACAACAGAGGAATACAGTGCATGTCTATGGAGGAAATACACTGTCACCTCATAACTGATGGGGTCTTTGTCAAATCTGGGGTTTATTTCATTCTTTTTGATTTTTCATCCAGTCCCTCAACCTCTGTGCAGACAGACTTCTATTTACCTGGCTTTATAACAAATAGATGGGGGGGAAAAATAATGACTGATCCTGGGTACAAAATCGCCTTTGTTAGCAGTGAAATTCAAAATCAGCACAAAGCCTGCAGCTGCTCCCTGGCCCCACATGCCAACAATAACAACTAGGTACAAAATCCTGATCCTACCTGAAACAGCAGAAGGCACCAGTTCCTCAGCGTAAAGAAATCAATCAGCAGAACTGGAAGCACTGTATTAGCTGACAAGTTTTGTTTTACCTCAAATCACTGTCCTTTATGACAACCACCTGGGAATGTGCTATAGAAATAAGGACCTAAAAGTGCTTATACCAACAGCTCTCCAGAGCTTTGCTTTCACACAATTTGCAGTCAGCAAATGAGCCATCACACATTGCCTCTGTGTGCCTGTAAGCCAGTGGGATGGCACTGCAGACAAAACTCTCCCATATTCCTCTCTATATTCATCCTAAGGGAGGTTTATGGCTGGTTTGCAATTATCTGCTTGCGACAACAGGTAAAAACTGGGGGGCTTGCCACAGACCTGAATCAGAGGCTGAAAAGTTAGTGAAGACAGCCAGAGGTACAGAGAAGAGGCACCATAGCAGTCACCATACTGGATCTGGCTAGACCATATAAACCTGTCTTTAAACAGCACAGCTGAAACTGCCTCCCACACATGGATTTTTAATCCCCCTTTAAGGTTAATTTCTTTTAACTGAGCTAGCAGTCTGAAACTCGAGGAATTAAGCTTGCAACCTGGCTTTCACAGGATGCTTTTTGGGGACCAGCAAAGCATCTGCAACATGGTGAATTCCACAGGGCACCACAAATCTGCCACAGACACCTATGAATATACTGCCAGGTAAAAAGCTCTTTTGATCTGTGCTCTGTGTGCTACACTGCTCACTGCTGTCTGTAAACAAGGCAGACTACATTGACAGAGCACTGTCACAGTCATGGTGAGGTTGGAAAGACCTTAAAGATCATCCAGTCCAACCTAAATCCAACAAACCAAGTAAACCTAACATCTACCTCTGTTTAAACCTAATGAGGTCTAGCTGTCCTAAAGGAAGCAGCACACGAATTTCCTCTGTAAGATAGAAGAAACAGAAGTATTTTAGCCCAAAATACAGCAGAAAAGTCAAGAATTGCCATAGGATCCAGAAATGTGGAGTAGTTAAGCTATTGGATGCTATCAAAACTCACTGCCTGAGTTATTTGCCTCCTTATGCTCAAAGCCATCAGAAAAGAGATGTACCAGCCTTTCAGAAATTGAATTATAACCTTTGGAAAACCTCACGCTTCCATCTATCCTTCACAGTCCAGAAGCTACTGAAGGAGTCTGTATGGTTTGGGAGTCAATGCTTCTGATTCCTCCATGAGCTTTGGTCAAAAAGACCTTGCCCCAAGACACTGCTTAGAAACTACAGACACTAGTGAAAGGGAAGGAAACTGAACCGATGCACATATTCTCCACTCTAACCATTCAGACAGCCACCCATGGTTTACATGAGTCTTCTCAAACCACTTGCTGCCTGAGAGTAACCTCGCAGCGTTACTCTTTCCTCCACTCTCATCCTCCTCTGCAAGCCAAAGCATTACAGATCAAGCAATACAGTCAGCAAAGCCCATCCTTTCCTTCACTCTCAAGCACTCTGATGAAGCTGCTCACAGACAAACCCTTTCCTGCCCATGAACTTCACACAGCCCTTTCCCCACACCCCCCATCCCTTCCCTTACCTAGTACTCTCCCTCCAAATACGCTGCATCACATACGTATTTCCCCACATTAGCATGTGTTTCACACCACGAAGAAACACTATTTCCTGGCCACAAGACTAGTGTGATGTTTAGCAAGCTGTGCTTTCACTCCTGAGACACAGACCCTCCACACACTACCACTTCTGTTACAGCAACAAACTCCTGCAGGCATTAGTGGCTATCCCAGCTCTGTAATTTCAAGAGAGCTGGTGATACTCTGAACTGTAGTGACAACTACAAGTTTCAGAAAATAAAGTCCTCTTCTGATCAGCTAAAAAGGTAAAGAGAGTAGCAATGCTATCAACCTGCCTTAAGTTAAGTGACTCAGGTAGTATTAAGGTGAAAAACACTGGTCTCCATGGAGAGATTACCCCCACAAAGAGGCAGCAGTGATCAGAGATGTCCTGCTATTATCAGTGCTGCCCTATGGCTAGAACCAAGAGCCATCCCACGCTGGGGAGGGGTGGCTTCTTGCACTCTGTAGACTGGAAAGTACAAGACACACAAACATGACTCCTGGCAGACTGTAATGGAAGAGCATCTATACACCGGTCACAGCAGCTCACTCCAAAGGGCCACTCTGGATGTCCATGTACCAGTCCATTCACACCTGACTGATACCACCCCCCTTAAACAATCCCTGACTGTCATATTGTCACTGTATGTGAAATTCAGAACAAACACTTGGCTTGTTTGCCACTCCTAAACCGATCTCCTTTAACATCCTCTCTCTCTCGATCCAGGTATTGAAATGATTCCATTAAGTCGTTATTGCCCACCGCAGCCCCGTGTGGGTGCATAAATCACTGAGGAATTTGATGTGAATCACACCACGACACATGAAATTTCAACAGAAACTAATAATTCACAGGAACCTCAGATCTGAAATGTCACTAACTTTTTGCCTGAATGGTTATGTTATCCTTGACTGATTTGCTTTAAAAAAACCCATAGTCTATTCAAGATGTTCTTCAGATTAAAAGGTGATAGAAATATCACACAGTCTGTAAAACATATTGGTATTTTCTGAAACAACAGTGGTAAACTTCTGCAGCCTTGATTCTCATGAATGCACAGTCTAAATAGCCACTATAATCACATTTCTTTCCGACAGAGAGCGTGGACAGTGGCAAATGTGCACTTCACCACCTCAGAACAAGCAACTCTGAACAATCACAGTTCTCACCAGTGTTTGTGGTAACCAGCCCCAACGTCAGAAACACAGAGCTCCCTGGAAATGCAAGGATGTACTAGAGGTTTTAAGGTAAATCACATACTTCATGGATTTGCTTTCTTCCCAGCGTACAAAGCCAAAGCCATTTCTACATGTCCTAGTAGATACGGGCATTTGCATGCTGGAAGATCTGGTCCAGATGACTCCACAATTTCTGTGCATAGCTCAATGTCACCTGAATTCATCTTCTACAGACACTACAACTATGCAGGAGGGCTTCAGTTCCTGTACAAAACAGACCTGTTGCCTGCTGTAACAACACAGGGCCCCTGAACTGCTGGCAGCTGTTACATGGGTTTTATCCTCTCTGAAGGAAAGGACAGCTTCTGTAGGAACATTTGGACTCACGGATCCAAACAGCTTATAGGGGTATCAGGGCACGCTGTTCTGCAGGGACATATTGGCAGTGCCTACACATACATGGACTGGGCACTGGAACAGGCTGCCCAGGGAGGTGATGGAGTCACCATCCCTGCAGGTAGAATCATCAGGAATCGGAAGGGACCTGGAAAGATTATCCAGTCCAATCCCCCTGCCACAGCAGGATCACCCAGACTAGGTCCAGGTGGGGTTCAAATGTCTCCAGAAAAGGAGCCTCCACAAACCAGCCTGTCCAGGTCCCTCTGGATGGCATCCCTACCCTCTGGCATGTCTGCTGCACCACACAGCTTGATGTCACCAGCCAACTTGCTGAGGGTGCACTCAATGCCTCTGTCCCTGTCACTGACAAAGACGTTGAACACACTGATCAAGGTGTTTAACAAATGAGCAGATACAGTACTTGAGTCCATGGTCTAGGTGATGGAGTGGTGTTGGGATGAGGGCTGGACTTGGTTATCCTGGAGGTCCTTTCCAGCTATGAGGACTCTGTGATTCTGTGGTAAAAATTCTTGAGTTGCTTCTATATCTGTACAGTGAAGAACACTCTGAATTCTTCCTGTTCCCTCTCATTTGTGTACTGCTATAATAGGACTTCCATTTCAGCCTGCCACTGGGGCAGTGATTAGTGCAAAATGTTGGAGTTCTAGAGGAAGTATATAGTTTCCACCAAAAAAGGAATTAGAGCAACTCCTTCAAGAACCTGTCTTCTTTCCCTGAAACCATATAATTAACATAAAAGATGCAATGCTAAAGAGAAATGACTGGTTTGAGGTTTTTTTCATTTAAGAGCAACAAAAAAGGAGGAAGAAATTCAAGTATCAGGCCTGAACGACACAAATTGCACAGGGAGAAAGGGATAATAAAATCTAGATCATTACATTAGTACTTTGAAAATTGCAAGTAAGCCACCAGCCCACAGCCATAGTAAGAAGTTCACAACATTTCACCCACCAGACACGTTACTACAACGTCTGATCCAATCATTCTAGTGATGAAACACCACGGTGCTGGGCTATATCAAACTGCATGGGTTGTCTTACTGACTCAGGGGCAGTTACATGTAATTGCAAGACACTACCTGGCTGGAACCCATTAATCTTTACTGTAACTTACCAAGATCCACAGCAGAAAAGTGTATGGTTAACTCCCCCATATGCTCAGAAGCACCAGATGTGACTTTTTATCTCTACTCCCATGGGTTAACCACACAGATGACTCTAAGCATCTGTTTGCTGCAAGTGCTGACCACAAACTGCAAATCAATAAAGCTATTTTTAAATTATTAAATATTTTCAAAAAGAACAGCAGCTACTGCCTTCTATTGCGTTAAGGGAGTCACTAAGGACTAGACATTGCTTGTAGGCACAGCTTTGAACACAGTGATGAGTGCCCTGTACTCAGTAGCAGTCCTACGAGCACTTGATAAAGTATTCTCATTGTCCACTGAAGAGGCTACAGCTGTTCCTGGCTACAGGAGCAAAACTCCTCTATGGCAGCAGCAGATTTCAAAGTCCTTGCTCTACTACAGTACAATAGCAAACAAATGGGCAATAAGGCTTCCTTGTTTCCAGTCTAAACACTATTTATGCCTCTTTCTTCTTACCTTTCAGTTGTACTTGGAAAGAGTCACTCAGGTGAACAGTTGGATGTCTTCTCTTTGCAGTTCGTAATCATCTCCCATCACAAGAAGACCTAAAAAAGAAAAATAAACAAGAAGGAGGCTTTTAAAGAGGAGTCAAGTCCTTAACTAGCAAAACCTGATGGGCTTCAAATCCCATTTCTTATGTAGTCAGACTATTTCCTCAGCGAATGATGTCAGACTCAAGGAAGACACCATTCATCTGCAATTAAAGGCAAGCAATTCACAAACTAGTGATAAATGCATGTAACAAAGCTTGGGAAAACAAGCTTCTTCATATTTTCCCTCCTCAAAGGGAATAAATCCATCAGGCTAGTGTGTCAGGAATTGGATGGACAAAAGGCCAGCACCATGAAGCACCGTGAGTAGCAATGCCCCTCACACAGTACTCCCTAGCCAACAGCTCCCACTGCTTCCTTGGGGAACAGTCAAGTGTAACATCTTTCCACAAAACCCTGCCCTGCAACGTGCACAAACTTTGAGGTGAAACCACACGAGCATCCAGCAGCCAGACCACTGCAAACAACGCACAAGGACTTGCACATTCACAACCAGCACCAACGCGCATAAACACCGGCAGGTCCAGGCTGAAAGCAAAAGACCATCACATCTGTGATGGAAAATCCTCAAGCCTTCAAGGGCCTTTGTGAAATGACTGGCTTCGGCCAGATGCCTTTGCTTCCCTGCTGCACAGTGGCCACATCAGCAGTTTCTGTAATGCACCTACTAGCACACACACTCATCAGGCCCTAGTGACTGAATTTAGGTCCAGGAACCAGCCGTGCACTGTCCCACCGGCAACAACCAATAACACTTCAAAGGAAAGATGTAAAAAACCCAACAAACAAAACAAACCAGCCTCGAGGAAATAATAACTGTGTCCTCACTGAAGAATGAGCTTACACTTCTGAACAATACAGATGGAATAGCCTCTTAAGTCCTTCTCTCATATAATTTAATCCAAAGTGTTTTTAGTATCCATGCAAGTAGATAATTCTTCTTGGCCTGCTGAGCTGTTTTCTCAGTAGGAAGAAGCCCCACCATTAATTCTGTGGTGTGCATTTTTCATTAGCTTTCTAGCAGACTACTCCTATATCACAGTTCTCGCTGTGTTAATACTTTTTTCCTAACTTACAAGCAGCTCAGGTCCCTTTTTCAAACTGCAGCTATAGACATCCTCAGGCTGCCTGAGATAACATCTATCCTAATGTTCTGCCTTCAGAGCAGATTGCAAATTCAGAGCCCAGGCAGGTGAAGAGAAGCTTGGATTACTTTTGCCAATGGGCTTTATTGTAGCCTTACTGGTGTCAGTTTTCATCTCACCCAGTGCTGCTAAGATGTTTAGTTCCTCTCTGAGCACCTAACGACCCTTAACAGCCTTCACCAACCAAAACAAATGACCATGATCAGCTAACATTCCCTACCTCTCTCTATCTAGCCTTCTCCCCACTGCTAATGAAGATTCAGAGCACCACTGACCAGACCCACATCAGTCTGCTGACACTTCATCAGACAGACTTTCAAAACTCAAACAGAAAGCTTGGCTTCATGTTGCTTCATTCAAGCTCCAAGCATGCAGTGTGGTGCAGAAGGAAGAAAACTGGGGGGGGAAGGAAATATTAAAGACATTGCCCCATTTTGTATCTTGTTGGCTTTGCTGGAGAGCTCAAGACCAATAAATGACTAATTAGATGACTTGGATAGAAAGAAGACTAATTTACATTCATGAAGACAGTAATGGATTTGGGATGGCTAGTATCCCAATAATTTGCATTCATGAAGACATTAATGGATTTAGGATGGCTAGTATCCCAATAATTTGTCCCTGTATCAGGTTGTTACAGCTCTGCAATTCCTAGAATCACTTTCTTCACCCATTTTTCAAAAGACAAGAGACAAACGTACATAGAAAGTGCCACAGGAAACCATCATTTCCCCAGAGGTACAACTGCAGTCAACAACCTGTTACTTTTCAAGCATCACTCTACTTTTCTGTCACAATGGGAGCAAGATCAAAACCACAGCAGTGTTTAGAGCTTACAGTACTCGTAGGTAGACACAGAAAAGATGATCTCTGGGCAATTAGCTGGATTAAATGAACCACCCAACTGAAGCAACAGAAGAGGCTTGAAATTGCTTTGCTTCTCCTTGTCCCCCAAGGCCTTCATTCTCCTCTTCTGGCTCTTTCTCCCAACTCAGTGTCTCTAGATGGTGGTCCAATGAGTACTCCTCTGTGTCTGACACAGCTGTGATTTTACAATCCACTTCCATACCCTGCAACTCACAGGCCCTTTCGAATTTTGGGTGAAGAGGCAAAGTCCATTACAGTGAAAAAAGATGCAGCCACTTCCCTGAACAGAGAAAGCCTTGCTCTTGACAGAGGAGAAATGGTAAGCTTACTTCTTGGTTTCCACAAGCTGTTCATAAAGCATTACTCCGATCTCCCCTGTGTGACCCAGTGTCTTGCACTTGGATTATGGATTTACACAGAGCCAGCAATGCGATCCAACTGTTTGCCGCTCAGCATGCCTTGGCTTTCCAGTTTGTGTTTCCCAGGTGAATGGTATCTGGGCTGTGGATCACACGTTTGAAACAAGACTTCCTCCAAGAGGCTCAGAAAACAACCTACTGCTTTCAAACTCAATAACCTGTTAATTGGCATTACTGCTGACTTCCACCTGGGTGATAAATTATCTCATATTCAAAACCCTATGTCACTCAGAATCAGTATGACAGCACTGTTTATCTTCTGGGAAGGAAGAGAGCAAAAACTCTTCCAAGGAAACTGAGGACTAGGAGATTTCCTAGCAGTGTGTGAGCTAAAACAGTGTGATCTTTACCATCTGAGAGTCTAGATCACAGAATTGATGCCATATACCTCCCTTTCCAAACCTCCAAGTTCATTTGCCACATGAATAGAGTTTGAGCACCTGGCTCTTATTTAATATTAATCTCCCTTTAAGTTTCCAAGAATGAGGAAGTACCTGCTGTTTATACAAGCCAGAACTGGCTGGAGGACTTACTACAATTACCCGTTTCAAAAGAAGCAGAAAGAGAGGGTGATGCTGTATGACAATGACCTGCTGCTCTTCACATACCAGCTCTAAAGCAGAGAATCAAGCACTTGCACTCCGCACAGACAGATCTGAGGTCTGAACAACCCGTGTTTCCTCCCTTGCACATCCCTGCACAACCATCAAGTTCTAACACCGTAGCCCAGACTTATTCACTACAAAACCAATCTGTCCAGAGTGCTGTGGCTCTCTCACAGTCCCCTCAGGAAGCAGAAGAAAGGTTGAGCTGCCCAGAACATTTCTACAATGTTCAGCCAGCATTTTATTAACTCATTTTTGATCCCTTGAATTTGTCTGTGCCTTTGTGCCTCACTTCAAATAGCAGCTTGCTTGCTTGGTGGCCTAAGCAGTTGTCGTTTAACTCAGCCCTGCAGATTCCTGCTTTTATGTTCCTCAAACAGGAGGAACACCATAAATATTTGAGTCACTCAGTCTGCTGGTTCCACCAAGCATGCTTGTCCTCTGCATCTCCTAACGCTGGAGCACCAAGCCCACTCCATCTGTTGGGATCAGAACAGGCTGCTGGAAGGGTTAGAACAACAGAGATTGCCATCTGTGCTGACCATAGCTGCTTACAAGGTTACTGCCACCTGGGAAAGAAGGAAATAGCAGGCAGGCGTAGTAGGATAATACACTATAAGCCCTTCATTGGAAAAGTACATTCACTCTGGAGATCAATCAAGATCATGAAAACTATACTGGCAGGACAGCAGTAATGAATCATTAGTGCCAGTGACAAGCTTGACGCCAGCAGATCTTTGAATCCGCGTCAAAACCAAACTCATTTACCACTTAACAGAGACAGGTTCACTGTGCTCACTCAAAACAACCAACAGAACAGAAGTTTGAATGCAGTTTAGATACTACTGGAAGTCAGAACATTAAATAGACTGTAAACATCCCTCCTTCAGACAAGTATCAGCTTCTAGAACTGACAGCTCCTGAGGGAGCACTGTAGCTGTCACAAGAGCTGGACAGCTTTGGCTTTCCTATGCAGAAATGGTGACAAGTGATTGTCAAACAAGCCTAACCTGATACTACGGCTCATGCTTTGGGTCTACAGGAAAAGACTGAGGTCTCCATAACTATGTGAGCCTTTCTCATGCACAGAGATACGTTGTGTGGGACTACTGACCTGCTACACGTAAGAGGTCGCTCAAATTTCCAAGCATTACTGCAAAACAAACAGTATTAAGATCATGCAATGCCAACTGACACTGATAGGAAAGCAGTCTAGTGGGCATGATGTCATTGGATTGATGGTTGGACATGATGATCTTGGAGGCTTCTTCATGATCCTATGATTCTATGGAGTCCTAGACTGTGCATTCCAGCACAAGTATTTCCAGATATCAAAAGAAACTGTGACAGGCTGGGAGCAATACAGAGAAGATAGCTCTTTGTTCTGCATGTAACTCACAAACTCCACGACCAGTTCTGAGATGGGAACCTGAGTGAAGTGCTATCCATGCTAGAGCTCTTCTCCTGTACTACTGCTAGCACTCACTTCTGGTCCTCATCAGAAATAGGTACTAGGTTAGAAGGGAATCTGACCTGGTACAGCTATTCCTATATTCTCCTATATTCTTTCAGATGTGGTCTTAAGGTAACTGAGATGTTCAGCTGAGACACAGAAAAGCAACCTATACACTAGAAAGAAAAAGACAGGAAAGCTGCAAATCTCCACATCACACCTGATAGCATCAACTCACAGTATACGGGCACTGTTGGATCTTCTTTACCTGGCAAGCAGAAGAGCCGTAGCTTAACTGGAATATAAGAACCAAAAGGTTTGCCAGCAACATACAAAACGTAATGGAGCAGCTGCCCCCAGTCAGAAATGAGTAGGTACAATTATTTCCAGCACCAATGATCCCATAATTTCATCAGGTTAGTAGTACAGTTGCTGAGTGACAGATTGCTCTACCTGACACGAGGAGCTCTTTTCAGGTTGCTGCAATTTCAGTTTGCTTTCATGTGGAACTGCACCACCAGCTACTGTTCTGTAGCTGCATTCTGTTCCTACTGCCAGGCACACAGAAGAGAGGCCAGGTCTGGACCACCTTAACCCTCACCAAAGCCTCTAGCTGAACAGTACCCAGGTCCTTCTGGGCACATGGCAGGTTGCAGCCTACAGACTGAGTCTGGACACAATCAGTCTCAAGCACAAGTCAAAGCAGAAGCAAGTTTTACTTCATTATTGCATAACAATGCTTGGAAAACGGGTGATTCCTACTGTCTTCCATCGTGACACATTTATTCTGCTGCCATATTGAAGGACTGACTTACTCAGGGTTGAAACATACTCACAGAGAGAGAAAGGGCTGCAATACTCTATGCACTGTGCAACAAACATGCTGAATTACCAACTGTAGACCAAGAAGCTTGAATCACATCCTAGGATATAAATGGGGCTGTGTGGGAAATACCTGCTTGTTAAATACTACAACCTTCAGCTCACACTGAAGTGGAGGGAGGAGATGCATTTACAGCAATTATAGGTACTTCTAGCTTGATAACCTATACTCTGTGCTCATCAAGGTCCCATCTTACACCGTACTGCTCTAGCAGCTCACGCTGCTGCCCACAATCAGCTATAAAACGATCACTAAAATAGTCCTGAAAAGCAATGACTGTAATTTTCTCAGTTTTCTACTGGAAAATTGCCCAGTAAGTTCTCTCTGCTGTAACAGTACAATAGTTTTGTCGGAGGGAGCTACCACACACACCTCCCCATCTACATCCTGCATTTCAGAAAAGCTTCCAGACTCACAGCCGTGTTACCAGCATGCTGTACGTGGGGATTGCTGGTGTGCAGGAGGCTCCTCACTGCCAGCAGCTTCCCTGGCACTGCATCAACAGCTGCATCGCTAGAGAACCGTATGGTGCAGCATGCTGCATAAACCCTGGGCTGAGTGGTTTAGAAGAGGCAGAGCTGCGTTGCCTGCAACAGAGCTCTGTTCTCGTGGCTCTGTTTTACGAGTGCACTCCTTGCTGAAGGGCATAAGTTTTCCACAGAAAAAACTGGCATCACAGCAGTAGGAAAAATGGGTTGGCTACTGCAGAACCACCACTGAAACAGTTTGCTTTCTTACTGCTTCCTTCTGAACTTACCACACTGTCTGGCTTGGGAAATCTAAATGCAGAAAGATGAACGGGTGGCAAAAGTCTGGGTCTGTATTCTGCTGTAATCAGGTTAAATTCCAGGACTCCCTGCAGGAAAAATCCCTGATTTTCAAAGGCCATGCAATGTATTCAGCCTGCTGGAATGACAGAAAGGCTTTCAGACTTCTCCAGAAGACAAAGGTCTTCCACTTCAGATATTTTAAAGCAGGAAATAATTTGAAGAACAGAAGACACACCAGGTTTAAAAGATTTCAAACCATAGGGTTTGAAAGTGTGGATGTCCGTGAGCTTCAGATTCCTATGCATAAAATAAGGACACGACACACCACAGAACAGCCCCGAGTGTAAATAAAGTGTAATGTCATTAATGTCATTATTAATGTGAATGGATTCTGCCTCCCTGCCACCAGTCTGTAAGCCAAGCAGGAATAATGGCTTACTCATTAAAGTGGCTGAATTCCTAGAGAATCTAATCACTTATTTGAACCAGGCACAAGTAGCACCCAGCTCATTCACTGCATATTCCAGCTAGTTAAAACTACAAGCAATATAGCAAAAGTAAATGAGCAGCAGCAACCTGCAAAAGAACATTCCAAAGAAAAGGATTCACCACTCAGATTTTCTCCATTGATCAGCTTCTCTCACAGAAAGTAAAGGCTGGACTGAATGATCTTAAGGGCATCTTCCAACAACATGATTCTGTGGTTGCATCCACATCTGTTTGCCAAGATTATCCTCGGTTAGGAAAGACAAAACACAGACTATTAGTCAGAAAGATGAAGGCTTCCACTGCTCTCACAAACATCTTAAAAGGAAGAAATGCTGATGGAACAGCAACATGATTCTGAAGCTAATCACCACTGGGGACCCTGTGCCACAGGCATTCCTACATAACTAGCTGCAATATTCCATATTATCTTAAGACTAACACTTTAGGGAAAGAGATAGATTACACTGGTAAGTGCCTTCATATCTTAAGATATTTCCTTTACATACTGTAAACTTCTTGATGTCTGGGGAAAATAGAGGCATGGAAGTCCATGTGGCTTTCCAAAAACTCATCCAAGCCTGAGGCTGCTGAGAAACAGAGTACTCTCCACATAGTACATGATGCCCCATTCACGCTTGATGCCCACTGGGTGGTAGCAATGCCACAGGGACATGTAGCCAGCTTGTGATGCATGTAGACCATGGCCACTGAAGACAGTATTCAGGGGCCACTGCATGTCTCATCCAAGCAACGGTGCCAGTCCACAGAACGAGGACTGAAAGTATCATTAGTTGATCTTGTTGATTTGATCCAAGATGAAATTAACCAATTCATGTAATTAATATGCTAACAGATGAAAACAAAAACACCAGGAGGGTTCAGAAGCCACTTACAGTCTCAGGCAAAAACAAAGACTTGCTCAGTTTAGGGGAAAAATAAGATTTAATTCAAGCAACACGAAAATCCCAAAGACATACAGAGACGAATCATGTGTCCCATCGAGGGAAAGAAACCTCCAACAGTTCTTTTCCCTGTGGAAACTGAACATCCATCTGTAAGTTTGTGCACCCGCTCCTCGATGCCAACAGTTGGAAGGCAAATTCCCCCCTCTGTGTTATCCAAGCACATGCCCTGCTCTAGTGCATCATCTTCCACAAGCTATAGTCTGAACTTCCTCACTCCATTTCAGCAAACAGATTAGAGTGCCAGGGAGCACAGTTTAGCGAGCAAGGTGGGGCTGGGCTAACGGATGGACTTGATGATCTTGTAGGTCTCTTCCAACCTTAATGACTCTGTGATACCAATTCACACTCGTGCTCAGCGGTCAATGTTAAAAAGGCAGTGTGGAGGGTCAGAGCTTCACTAGTAATGACAGTGTGAAAACCAAGCCACAGAAACGCATCCAAACACAGCCTTTTGTTATTTCTTCCTTATCAGAAAAGGATTGGTTGCCTACAAGAGTGCCAGTGTGGCTGTCCTGGTGGTTTGTTTTCTGTTCTATTCACCATACAGAGGCAAGCCAGCTCTGGAAAAGCTCTGCCTTTACAGACATGCATACAGAATCCCAGTCTAGATTTCTTTGATTATAAATCCTTCTCACATGAGCTGTGGTTCCATTATTTCTCTGATGACAAAGCTGATCTAAAAAAACCACCCTGGTTGTCCCTGCCCTTCATTCTTTCCTTCTCTCTCATTCCCATCTCTGTCTCATAGGTCTTCTCAGCTGCGCCAAATCTGAAACCTAATATTTGCTTAAAGCAGGAGCTGGCTTTGCTGCCAATAAGCTTGGCTACCCCAGGACTTGGATTTCAGCTGCATCACCACTGAAAAAGCACAGATAAAAAAAGCACAGGTGTAACCATCCTTAGAAAAGGCAACCTGCTTGTAAATGTCCTTGGGAGAAAGGGCTTCTCAAACCCACAGCACACTGGTTCTGTGGCCTTCAACGAGGGGAGCTGTGCACCCCTGACCAGTCAGCAGGACAAATGTGGTGGGGAAGAAGCACAGCTGCGGTTTTGTGTCATACAAAACACATTCTACCCTCAGTATCCATTCATTTATTTCAGCTGCAGAGGAAGAGATGAAATTCGAGATGAAACTGTCCCCCAGTGTCGCATGTTCTAGCCCAACTTTTACTGGTGGCAGAGTTTGTACCAGTTCATCACTTTCTGCTGCGTGGACTGAGCACACAGTCCTCACACAGAGCCACCGCCCATGTGTGCCAGGAGGTGGTTGCTAAGAAGCCCCCAGGTTTGTACTCAGAATGAACACGCCTGATACCTAAGCTCACATATTTCAGTGGAAAGGCTGACTTTTAAAAATGACAGCTCTAGAAACACAAATGAAAGAGGCTTTCAAAACAGCATGAAGTGGTGAGCAACTTCCCCCCTGGGTACCAACAGAGAAGAGCAGTTTCTGAACTGCTGCAGGATCATAGAAGGGCAGAGCTAACACCTAGTTACTCGGTCGCAGTGACAATAAGACCTCTCTTCTCCAGCCAAGATCCCCCTGGCAGATGACGCCCCAGGAACCATTCAATTATTTTAGATAGTTATTTGGAGTCAGTTAGCGGCCAGATGGCAACTGGAAGGTAACAGGTGCCAAACTTGTGTCTTCACTTGTTCCAAGGTGGACAAAGATAGTTTCCAGAAATATTCAGTGTTGAAAATAGCAGGAATTTGTACCAAAAGGCTCTTTCTAATGGCTACCTGCCTTCGCTCTATTTTTATCAAAAATCAACGTCGGAGTCTTTGTCATCGCTAAGTTGGTTGGTCCCGCTCAGGCTGTGTTTGTTTAGCAACTACACTGAGCACTCAATTTTGTGTTTATGTTTAAGTCTATATATTTAATGAGCAACCAGAAATAGCTTCAGTCATCCTCACTGTAGCTTTTTGCTCTACAGACATCACCTTGTAGTCTGCATCACAACCAAGGCTTTATGGATTAGCAGACTCACTACTGCTAAGAGCAAAAACGTTGCCAGCTAGGTGCTGTAACTCACCAATAAAATAAAGCATGTCATTAGCTGCATGAAATACAGATCTGTCATGCGATTACACAGTTCTGTCATTTGTGGCTGAGGTTTACTTGCTCTTTCTTGACTTCACTATACTTCTCGTCCTACCCCATTTCTCTGTCTACGTGTCCTGGCACATCAAAGTGCCTACACCAGTTACACAAGTACTAAACTCAATATTTTCATCATCCAAGCCAGGATGATAAAATGCTCCATTGTATTTAAACAACCTTCAAAAAAGATTTCTAGAGCTTTGGGTGATTAATTGATGCACCCAAGTTCTCAGACACTGCATAGCATCACATCTATGAAAATAAAATAGCCTCTAAAAAGAAAGTGCTAATCATACTAAGATTAAAAATCTCACTTAACTTTCAGAGCAATGAAAACCATTACAATTCCAGTTCAGAAATGCACTGCCATTTCAAAGCAGCACTTGAGGAGAAGTGTATTACTGTACGCTTGAATTTAGTTATCTAAGCTTATTTAAGTGTCTCCTGTTGATCAGGCCCAAGACAAGATTAATTAATGTAGATGATAACGGACCAAAACCAAAAGAAGAAAAGCAAGGAGGATTGAGAAGCCACTTACAGAGTTGCAGGCAAACCCAGCCTTGCTCGATTTGTAGAAAACAAATATTTAATCCACTTAACATGAAAAGCCCAACACAGAAACGCAGAGATTGATCACTGTTCTTACACAACTGGGCTGAGCTGCTGCCTCCACCCCCCAGGGGAAAAACCCTCCAGCAGTTTGTTTCCTTGGGGAAGCATGATGTCCATCTTTAAGTCCATACATCCATTCCTCAGTGCCAATAGGTCGTTTAAGAGCCAGGTCCCTACCCATGGGGTAGGTGCTTCCAAGGCCAGTCCTCTATCCCAGTGTGCTGACTCCCACTGTCTATAAACAAGCAAACTTTCTCGTAGTATTCTTGTTTCTTTGTTTGCAAACAATGGATTGCAAGCTAAACCTTTCCTCCACTGATCCCAGGCTCAAAACTCACACTCACTCTTTCCCCAGTCAGTGCATTCCAAAGGGCAAGGTAACTGCTGCACCCAGCTCCACCACCAACTGCTGCTGCTTCTCCAAAGAAAGACCAGGTGAGACTGGCTCCCAAGAACAGCAAACTGGAAGCTCTCAACTAGTTGTTCTGGTTTGCAGAGATGCTTACTGATCTTCAAATTCCAAGCTGCTCATCACAAGCTGCCATAGGAACTCCCCAGTCCCACAGGCTAAGACCCACCAAATTCAAACCATTATACTAGTTTATTTTATTTTAGAGCTGATTAAAAGGTCAAGCAGAAGTTTCTAAGTAGAGCAAAAAATAGCATCTCCTCCTCCCTATGGGAAATAACATTCTGCTCCCCCCCCTATGGGCTGGCTCATATCCCAGCAGGGCTATATGCAGAGGACGGAGAGGCAAAGCCATCCCAAACTGCTACGAGGGAGGTCACACAAACGCCTGAGAACTTTAAGCCCTCTTACAGCCAGACCTTCAGCTTGCACCCTGCTGCCAGAAACAATGCTTCCCCTTGCTGGGCTCTACTCAGCCATCTGGTGCCCTAACACTGAGCCTACCTCCTCGGGAAACAATGCTAATTAATCCCAGTTGTTCCCTACAGGGGAGGTGTGAGCTGCAAGCTCCACAGTGGCAGGCAAAACCAGAGAAACCTGATTTTATCTCCCCCATACTTTGTACAATGCCTGTGTTTTAGGATTGAAGCAAGGTGCAGGGGTTATATCTATGCAGCGGTGCACATAACGAGGAGAAGAAAGTTTACAAGGGATTGCAAGTCAGACAACATGCTGACAGCCATCAAACTAGCCATTGAGCTACTTCCTGCTGGCACGTTTTATAAAGTAGAAACTGCTGCTAAAAAAAGCCAACACACTCAAACACTAATTTTGTGCTCTACTCCATGGTCGTAGCATGTGAAATACACTCCATGCAAGTGCACCGAGAGCACCAAGAGCAAGAAACGAGTAAAGAAAACAGTGGGGCTACTCCATGGAAGATTACACTGCTCACACCTCCCTCCACACTACCCAACATGCGTGTTCGTTGTGAAGAACAAGCAAGAAATGCCAGGCAAAAGCAGGAGGATAGGAAGCTCTGGGACTACCTTCTTCACAAAAACATCAGAAGTAAAGTTTGAAAACTTATTTCCTCTCTTAACTGACAACAAAAAACCAGATGCAGTCAGTAGGTTAAAAAATAATGAAAGGAAATAAACACAGCTGCAGACCCACAGTTCCAGGCTGAGTTCCAGGCAGTAACTCTAGAAATGCAGCTCTAGATCTTGTGTACTTACTAACCATGTGCTAGCACTACAACAACCATCAGTGCCCACAGAAAGAAAATCAATGGCAAATACATCCACTGCACAAGGCCAATATTTGCCCTTCTTGTTGGCTTCACCTCGTGAAATGCATGAGCTGCTCTCAGAACAGAGCGCAGTGGTTTAAAACACTCCCGATTATCGTGACCAACCTCATTAAGAAGGAACATATCAGATGTTCTCGCTCCTGCCTTATCTGTAAAGGAAACTAGAAATCAAGGCAATCACACCTTTGCAGCACCAAGAAGGACTGGAGCTGTGCCATGCCCAGAACTCTACAAACACAGGCTGAGAACAGCTCTGCACCGAAGAATCAGAGGGATGCAACAGGGATGAGGTGTGCTTGGAAAGCAAAAGGGTTTATCCGCAGCAGAGTGGGAACAGAACCCTTGGCTCTCGGGTAATTTTCTGCAGCTATTCAAAACTATTTCTGTGGTTCAGGGACTGGTGGTAGCACAGACACATCAAGGGAAGACTGCCTGTTCCAAAACTGCAGCTAAAGAGGAGCAATAAAGTCCTCTACTCCATCTGCCTCCTCTGAAAGAGGGTCACATTTACCCTGATAATCCCCAGCCTGTTGGTATGACCATTCCAAAGCAGTTCTACTACCCAACGATCCATAACTTCCTCACATTGCACCATTTTTCCTGAAGGTCTACACTAAATCTCCCACACTACAGAGTAATCCAAACCCTGCATCAGTGATCAAAGTAATAGCATACCAAATCAAATACGCTCTTTCCCCTGCACTTCCTAAGTTGCATCTGCTTCTGGAGCAATTTTCTCTCTCTCGTGGGCTCCAGGAACCTGCAGTGGAATTATCTACCATTTGCATTTCCAGCTGGAGCTGGGAATTTTTTTAATCAAGGATTGTCCTTGAACACTTTGCTCCCAACAGAGTGAATTCATTTAGTTTTCATTTGAGAGACTAATTAGGTTTTAACCACCAAAAAAGATAAGGGTTGATGGTTCCCTCTGCTTTGCTAACAGTGAGAATGTGATTAGGTGGCCTGTGTTTGGAAGCTGTCTGCCCTTGATCACATCTGCCAGATTTATGAGCTCTGGCATCTCATAATTAAAGGGACCTTTCAGAAAGGGAGTGAAAATGGTATCAAGACCTTGCTTACTCTTTTAGGATGGAGCAGAAAAGCCTGACAGGTGAAACTGGGGGGGCTCAAACACCACACTGAATGGTTAAAATGCTTCAGGATTCATCAAGAAACCTCTAACCCTTTCACTTCAGATTAAGGGCATTACTTTGGACAAGCAAGAGGCAGCTGTAAGGGGAAGCTGGAGGTTGTTCCCCGTTTGGAAGCAGGAGCACCCAACAGCCAGAATCCCATCATCCCTCCAGCCACAGCAGCAGGGAGAAGCCAGAGCAAAATCCAGGCTACACTAGAGACCTCCCCTGTACAAGGACACATGAAAAAGTAGAGTCCCTAGGACATCCAGCCATCACAGCCCACATAGCTGGAACAGAGGAGGTTCCATATCAATATCAGAAGCAACTTCTTCACAGTGAGGGCAACGCAGCACTGGAACAGGCTGCCCAGGGGGTTGTGGAGTCTCCTTCTCTAGAGACATTCCAGATCCGCCTGGATGTTTTCCTGTGCGACTTGGTCTGGGTGATCCTGCTGTGGCAGGGGGATTGGACTAGACGATCCCTTCTGTGGATCTATGGTCTGCCATAACTGCACAGTGTGCCAGAATAGAAGAGGTTGTTTATAAGCCACCACCACTTGGCCATCCCTTACCACATGCAATTAGGTCCAAGTCTTGTGGGTTATACTCTGCACTCAAGGAGGAAATCATCCTGCTAACTGTGTGGTAAGAGGCATGGATTAAATCCCAGCCAGCTCTCCCAGATATATATAAAATGTTCATGTGAGAACAGAAAGCTCTGGAAGCTATGTGACGCTGACTCTCAAAATAAGCCTGATTTGACTTTCCTTTAAACTATTTTATTTATTTTACTAGATAGGCGACGTGTCAGATGAAAGCATACATTCTTATTAAAAAGACACTGACACCTCAAAGTCATCACAGAAGTTACAACTGACATAGACAGCAATCACAGGAAGATTTAATAAGGCTGAATAACTGTATTAAAGCTAAATGAAAAATTGAGCTCACACTTGATTATACCAGTGCCTCTGTTATCATCTCATATGCTCTCAACCAGCTCAAGATGTGAAGAGAGATCTCCTCTCCCTTGCTGGCAATAAGATAGCGTGAAATAAGATATACCTGAACTTTAAGCTTCCCCAGGTCCTCATGTTCCTATTTTCTGTAAACAATAGCTTGGATCAGAGGGATTTAAAGGAGATTTATAAAAACAAGCTATTTCGAAAACCCAAATGAAAAGCTACATTCAGCATTTAGGACCAGAGATTTAGTTCAAGCTGTTCTTACAGCTTTAATATTTCTTTCCAGTAAAAGTCATTTTGCTTTGTGAGTTTAAGAGAAACAAAAATTAAACCTATTAATACAGCTTTTTCAAGGAGATAAATGAGCAGTGAGCTTTGTGAAGTCAAGGGCAACTACTAATTTTGCTTCATGCCCACAAAAAGGCAGTGCCAACCCCTTTTCTAGCTACAGAATTGACTGGCTCAGTAGGATATCAGCTAACAGCGATGATGATGGATGTTGTTCCAGTTTCAGCAGCAGAGCTCCAGGCTGCCAGCTGGCTCAGAAATCATATACATGCTGAACTGCACAATTCGGTGCATCTCCACTGGGCACACCTTCACACCTTGCTGACTGTAGCCCCACAAAGACTTCAGCAGTCTGCAAAGCTTTGTCTTATTTCTCAGCCTATTCCTGTTCCTTCCTGCAACACACTGAATGCCTAGTCATTGCACAGTTGGCAATCCATGGGAATCCACGAGAGGGCCAAACGATGACATTTAGGCTTTGCTTGTGTGCAAGCCTAGATGGTTTAACTGATTTCATGTTATTTGTTAGACAGGGCAGAGGATATGCCTGTCAGCTTCAACAGTGGTCCTCTCTGGCTGATGTCGGCGTTGCGCAGGTTTGAATGGGAGAGGGGCACCATTATATGCATCAGAAGTCTCCCAGAGCACAGAATGCCCTGCAGACTCAGAGCAGAGTACCCCCAGTACAAAAAAAGTCCTTCTGAAGGACAATATTAGAAAGGGAAGAATTTGGAACATGCCATTTCATACACTTTAAGCAGCAGCATGTCTAGATCCGAGTCTACGATCTGCGCATCAACTCCAAGCATCACAAGGCTGCCATGGCTGCTAGAAGTTTACATTTACCAGCAAAGCTAAAAAAGCACCTGGAAATATATACTGCTACCTCGAAAAAGAGTCAGGCTTTTAGATTTCCTTAAATCATTCCAGCAGCCAAAGAGTCCTTGGGGCCCTTCCCTGGATACAGCAGCCTTAGTCAGCTTTTGCCTTCTGCAAAACTACCAAAGCAGCCAGCATGCAACTAACGACTGCTGCAGTCAGCACAGCAGGTGTATTCTCACACGGTTTCTCATGCAACCTAGCTGATCACAAAATACATTAGAAGGTCAATACATCCTTATTAACAAGGATTGTAACAGCTTGTAATGGGTTTCAACTTCTTTCTTTTCTAAAAGCACTGAAAAGTCAACCTGTTCTCTAGGAGTCACTGAACGAGCGCCGTAGACACCGCACAGTTTCACATGCGCTTACTAGGACTGCAGAACTTTGGGAGCCAATTAGCTGTATTAGCATAAAACCAGCTCAACGAAGCAAGCCTACCAGTGTGTGCTCCTGAGACTGCAGACCACCTGACAAGCAGCATTGTCATTACTAATTTATGCTACCAAGGTGGCAAATTATTCCTGTCTTGGAGGAATAATGGATCCATCGCAGGTTGGCTTGTACTTTGTTAGCTTTCAAAACCAAGTGCTTCTGCAAAGGATGAGTTTCTTCCAGTTGATTATCAATCCACTGCATAGTAACGTTAGCACTTATGTAAGGGCATTAAGCAAACCAGGGTTAGCATCCTAAGCCACGAACGAAGCTGCAGGATCAGGCATTGATCATTCTCACTTTGGCAATTTAAAACCCAGCCGCAGTTAGGAACAGCTGCACACCAAGAGCTCACCTTCTCACAGTAACCAGGTGAGCCTCTACTGCTGGCTTTTAAAGCCTTTTCCCTGAAGAGCAGCCACAGCACATTAACAGATGCTCACACATCCCTACTAACAGGACACAAAGGATGGAGGTGATACGTATTTGTGCTATCTCTTTTTTAATGTGATTACTTGACCACGAGAAGTGGCAAAAAATATCCCATATGTCTTCCTCACGCTCCAGACTGTGATTTTACAAGGATTTGGCTTCTCTAACAGCACACAGCAGTGGCTGTCAGCAACGCAGCTCATTTCAGCTGCATGCCCTGACAAAACTTTAATAGAGGGCTTGCAAGTAAGAGGCTGCGCTGCGAGAAGGATTGACGCTGGTTTCACTTGAGTCATCAACCACTCAGCCATCTGCCTTCCAGGGACTGCATGACACAGCAGCTGGCAGCATTGGTACTGTATTTCTCCCGCTGCCTGAAACACACAAATGGCTCTGTTGCTGCTTTTCCCTGGTTTTCACCCCAAGTTTTCTGCTCTCCATGCCATAGAGCAGGTTCCTATCTTCATATGAGGGTGGGGCAATCCCCAACCCTGGATACACCCAAGGTCAGGCTTGACAGGGCTCTGAATCATCTGTTCTAGTCATAGATGGCCCTGCTTATTGTAGAGGGGTTGGACTAGATGACCTTTGGATGCTCCTTCCAACCCAATTCATTCTACGAAGTCACCTGAACAGGGAAACCAAGTTTCACTATCAAACTATGCTAATTGCTAGCACTCAGGAGGTGACGGTGCACCTTCCTCAGCTGAAGGTACTTTAACCTACTTCTACTTTTCACTGTCATACTGCGATCTTGAAGAACTCCACATCACCACCAGAGCAGGTAAATAAGCCCTTGGACATTTATAACAGTGCCCCAAACGGGGTGATGCCTGTATTACAATGCAGTCATCGCAGGAAAACTGCACTGTAGATGATTCCCAGGTTCCTTTTTTGCTGCCCTTTTCCTGGATAAGCCTCTGCATCTGCTCTACTTTATCACAGGCACACAAACTCGCGCACAAACATTTAGTAGGTTGCAGAAAAAAGCAGCTAATCCATGGAATGCAGCTCCCTTTCCTCCTCTTCACACTCTATAGAGCATAGGCACACCCTCATGACTGAGCAGAAGCAAGAAGGACTGATTTACTATGTCATAGCTGGAGTTACAATAAGCATGATGCTAGCAGTAGGTAGGAACTGGGAGCAGCCAATGGCACACTGGGGTAATTTTGCAGACAGGCAGTTTACAGTTCTATTTTTACTACCTTTGGGGGCTACAGTTCTATCCATGCAGTAGCTCATCTGCGGCTCTGTGACGCCATTCTGGGTAGGTACCACAAAGGGCTTCTCTGCATCACGTACGGCTGCAGGCTGCGTGGGTCTCTGAGCAAAATAAGGCAGAGGAGGATTTCTGCCCATCAGCAAGAGAAATAAAGAACTGAGAGCTGGATTAAAGCATCTGGAAAATTACTGCAGCCTGCCAGCCCTTGCCGCCTGCTACCCAGGATGAATCATCACCGGTTGCCCCAGCAACAGCTCTTTCTCTCCTCCTGCTGCTCATCAATGTTGTCTGTGTGCAGGTCCCCTGAAAGCAGGAGCTGCACAGACCACGCAACGAAGCCACTGAAGCTCCTATCAAAGCACATTTGCATTTTGAACGTGCGAGTCTTGGGACTTAAAGGAGGAATAAAGCGGTTGAGACAGAAGGGCAGAGACAGCCAGCACTTGGTTTTATTCAACCCACGCACTGCTTCCAGACAGGAGTGGTTAACAAAAAAACCCACTACACCAGTTCCACTAAGCAACACCTATAAATAAAACACAGTTTCTCCTTCTAAGTGAGCTCTTAACCTTCTACCTCCCTTGGCGTCTAATTACAGAGGAGAAGAAAGGGAGGCTCTGCATAAGGCCTGTAGAAAGCCCTCGGATGAGACCTCAAAAAGTCTATTCACCATAACAGGCATAGCCCCACATGGCCAGAGTCAAGTTAGCTTTGTCTCCACTGGACTGGCAAAGATCCTTTATAGTCTGCCACTGAGAGAGAGAAGGAAGCCTCTAGTAAGAGAGAGAAAGAGAGATCACACGTACTGATCTCCTAAGCCTTTGGCAAACAGAGAGAGTCTGGAATTCTGTTGTATCCTCTACGTTGTGGAGTCTCCTTCTCTGGAGATGTTCAAGACCCACCTGGATCTGTTCCTGTGCAACTTGGTCTAGGCGATCCTGCTGTGGCAGGGGGATTGGACTGGATGATCTTTCAAGGTCCCTTCCAATCCCTAATGAGTCTAGGATTCTAGATATTAACCTAGCATGTTCAGTGTCAGATGCTCCATAACTTAAGGACACTCTTAAAGTAGGAGCTTGCACAGATGCAGAGAACAGATCCAGAGCTGGCCGAAGAGTTACGGATTCTAGGTCCTATCCTTAGCATCAGCCTTGACAGAAGGGCCCTATGCATTTCCATTGCGTTTTGATTCATCTTGAAAACCCCTGTTTTCAATTGAAATTGAAATTCCTATTTCAATATCTACTGAAATACCTGCTTTAAATTTCATCTTCAAAATACTCTTTTCACTACCTTTCCAGTGCAAAGATGTTGAAGGGAGCCTCAAGGTTGCTAAGCAATACTCAAGTCCTCAAACAACACTAGCAGGTAACCCTTCTCCATCACCCTTCTGTGGTAAATGCTTAGAATCACAGAACAATTTAGTTTGGAAGGCACCTTAAAGGCCATCAAGTACCAACTCTCCTGTCATGAGCAAGGGTACCTCTCAGTAGGCCTGGGTGCTCGAAGCCCCCTCCACCCTGGCCTTGAACGCTTCCAAAGAGAGGGCAGTAGCTGTCAGATTACCTCTGACGAGGCAAGAGTGTCCTTCCATAGTCTGTAGGTGGCTGTTATGGATGGCACACAGTATTCCCAGTAAAGTTACTCTGATAAGCCTTGTTTTCAGTTCTCCTCCTTTATGTCATGAACTAACTTCTGCCCCAAAAGCAGTGTGAAACGGCTGAAGAGCCTGATGCTGTGGGGTCAACATAATGAACGCCCTTGACAGCCACGTGTCAGAGATTAACGACAGGGATGTGCAAGCTGCTGGTGAGGCAATCCTTCCCGAGAGGAAAAAGTCAGCCCAGGCAGCAAGCGAAGAGACAGGAGTAGTATTTGTCATGCTAATTTATAATGTTGATAACTGAAACTGTGTGCTGAGATAGAAGGTTCTTGATTAAAACACGTTCACTAAGCAGCTCTCATTCCTGCTATCCATTTCATCAGTCAGAGCCCTTGTGGCACTTGCAGTGCTACTCTTCAGGGCCCTGTAATGGAGATGACATGCTTAGTGGTCTCCCTGTTAAGACACTCCACTTTTGACTCAGTTTTCTTCAAAGGAAAGAGGAGAAGTAGTACCAGGCATCTAAAGGCTTGAATGATTTAATCACTTACCTACCAGTTGGACTTCCAGATCTCTAGCTGAGTGACCATCACCTTGCATCCAAGCGCAACTTCTCTAGAACAGAAGCTCGTGCACTGGCACAACAGAGCACAACAGCCACGTGATTGCAGCTTGGCTGCTGAGACATGAAAAGCTTTGTCTCTATCTTTTTACTTTGTCTTTGAAGCGATCCAGTAGACGTGCCTGCCCGCTCAGCAAGAAGCGGTTCACCTTACAGTTTATGTCCCAGACGGGGCTTGATCTTCAAGCCCCCAATATTTGGGCAATGGTTTGTGAAAGGGCAGAGGGATGAGCTGTTCTTCTCTCCTCTATTTGTTTTAGGGAGTGGTAGGAGCTTTTAATTTCTGGTCTTTGCCTGTGGATATCATCCTGTGTAAGAACACAACCATGACTCATTGCACTTGGACTAAGTTTTGTGCAGAGAAGCTATAGCTTCAAAAACAAGCTCTGCTTTCACCTTTCCAAAAGTTCTTGACCACGGAGACCATGATTTTCTTGCTGACAATCTCCCAACTGCTGCAACTCTAATAGAAGCAGTGTTCCATTTCTTTCCTTCTTCAACATCATAGAATCACAAGATCATTGAGGCTGGAAAAGACCTCTCAGATCATCCAGCCCAGCCCATGACCTGACATCACCTCATCAGCCAGACCAGGGCACTAAGTGCCACTCCAGCCTTTGCTTAAACACCTCCAGGGATGGGGACTCCACCACTGCCCCGGGCAGGCCATTCCAGTGTCTGATCACCCTTTCCATGAGGAAAGGCTTCCTAACATCCAACTAACCCTCCTTTGGCAGGCTAGGGGAATCACATTTGTATTGCATTAATCAATGGAAGAAAGCAAACCACACAGAGCAGCAAAGCAAGAAATGGCCACAAGGATTCAAATGTCTGTATTCCCACCACAAAAATGCTTTCAGCAA
>VZRI01003394.1:122742-169547 GCA_013397515.1 Upupa epops
AAAAGGTTTTTCACTGACAGAGTGATCCGGGTTTGGAACGGGCTGCCCACGGAGGGGGTCGGGTCACCATCCCTGGAGGTGTTCAGGGTCAGGCTGGATGAAGTGCTGAGTGGCATAAAGCCCTGTAACCAACCCACCGGGGAAAACCAGTACAAGGTGACTAAACACCTTAAAATGTCAGTAAGTCCAGAAGGACTTAAGTTTCATCTTTAAAAACCCATACTTCACCTAAGAATGAACTTAGGGCATTATAAACTGGGGTTGAAACGATGTCTTTTAACCCATGACATCCACAGGTGTCCCCAGAACAAAACCATCCATGTAAAAACAGGCTAAGTTATTGCATCCCAAAAATAGGAAGTCTTTTAAGAAAAAATAAGCCTCCCAAGCCCCAGAGCTGCTAGGTAAACAGAAGTAACCAATATTTTTTCATATGTAAAAGAAAAATAAACCTCTCTTCCTCCCAGTAAGGCGACAAAGGACAGGGAGTTTGTGTATGCCCATCAGAAAGTAAACCTGAATGTAGACGGAACCAAGTTAACCTCGCTCAGTGTTATTATACACAAACATAGAGACCAGCTGGATATTGCAGTGTTCTTCTACTCCAGAGAATGTTTACACTTTAAATAACACTTATAATGCTACTAAGTAGAGAGCAAACTGTTTTCCAGCAGTACTGGAGAAGAGGGTATTTAGATTCCCGAGAAGAAGTTCTGTTCACAGTCTTTCGCTGACACTGAACTTGTGCTTGAAGCAGCCAAAGGATGCTGATGACTTGTCCTCAGCAGGGGCAGCAGCAGAGTGCATTCCCAACATTGCCCCTGAGTTGTCAATGGCAAAAAGGGGGGGATTTTAACCCTATTTGAAACTTANTTTTCCCTGACAGAGTGATCTGGGTTTGGAACGGGCTGCCCACGGAGGTGGTCGGGTCACCGTCCCTGGAGGTGTTCAAGGTCAGGCTGGATGAAGCTCTGAGTGGCATGAGCTAGATGGCAGATGTTAGGGTTACTGGGTTGGTTTTAGGTTGGACTGGATGATCTTTAAGGTCTTTTCCAGCCTCATCATGACTGTGATAAGCCATTTCAGATAAGTCCCAGCAGTATGACAGCCAGACTGGCCAACAAGGGAGAGTTTCTCAGCAGAACTACGCTGGTGCTTTTAATACTGTTGATGAGCTTAGCTCCTTATACACACAGACTTATCCTTCGGCACAGGCACCTTTTCCTGACATCATTTACATTGCTTTAATGCCCACAGAAGCAGCTATAGTAAGACTGGTACAAATTCTAACCCTAGAATGCTACTGTCCTGTTTGAAAGCAGCCACAACCTGAAACTCTGGTGGAGGCAAGAAATTGCTACTGGTGAGGATCAGGAAAACACACTGAGAATCACTTGTTCTAGACCAAGTGTGTGGTTAAGCACTCCCATGGGACTTAAAAATAAAGGTATTGCAGGACTATTCTCCAAGTTATCACATTACAAAGGTAAGAGGACATCTTTAAAGGAGAGTATTTAAAACCTTCACTACACTTGCATGGGTTGACAGTGCTGAGAGCTCGGGATCTTTTGTCCATCTAAGCTTGCACCAAGCTTTACTGCACTGACTAGGGCTCAGGGGAAGTTTGTGTTCGTAGGACACTATAAATTCAAAGCAACTTTAGGAAGTTGCCAATCAAGGCACAATCTACTTTGAGGTCTGATAAGGATGCTCAGGGATTTATCCCATCAGGTTATCAAAGCCTCAAAGAATGGAACCACTACAGCCCTGATGGGCAGCACTCCTCTGCCTGACTCTCTTCAAGAAGTTTCTCCTATATCCACTCCGAATCCCTTGTTCCAGTCTACCTGCCAAAAACAAAGCAGCTAATGAAACAGAATCCGTTTACCTTAGTTGCTGTTTTCCTTGCAAAGATTAGTAATTCCCCTGGTCCTGTAGACTCCTTATCACCCTCTTCCAACAGGTGCAAAGGGAAGAACAGAGAAGTACTCAGCTACTGAGGTATCGCAGGCATTTTACACCTTTGGCAGATAAGCAGGGAGAACAGATAGGACACTGTGGTGTCCTATGGAAAGCAAAGTTAAACCTGAGGCACCTATCATCAGAAGATGCAGGAGAGAGTAGAATTCTTCAAGCAAAGGCTGCTGTTGCCAGAAGTTCACAGAGCAGTTCGTAAGAACAGAATAGGGTCCAAAGTCATCTAGCAATTGCCACATGGGGAACTTACAAAAGCCCTGTAACCAACCCATCGGGGAAAACCAGTACAAGGTGACTAAACACCTTAAAATGTCAATAAGTCCAGAAGGACTTAAGTTTTATGTTTAAAAACCCATACTTCACCTAAGAATGAACTTAGGGCATTATAAACTGGGGTTGAAACGATGTCTTTTAACCCATGACATCCACAGGTGTCCCCAGAACAAAACCATCCATGTAAAAACAGGCTAAGTTATTGCATCCCAAAAATAGGAAGTCTTTTAAGAAAAAATAAGCCTTTCAAGCCCCAGAGCTGCTAAGTAAACAGAAGTAACAAATATTTTTTCATATGTATAAGAAAAATAAACCTCTCTTCCTCCCAGTAAGGCGACAAAGGACAGGGAGTTTGTGTATGCCCATCAGAAAGTAAACCTGAATGTAGACGGAACCAAGTTAACCTCGCTCAGTGTTATTATACACAAACATAGAGACCAGCTGGATATTGCAGTGTTCTTCTACTCCAGAGAATGTTTACACTTTAAATAACACTTATAATGCTACTAAGTAGAGAGCAAACTGTTTTCCAGCAGTACTGGAGAAGAGGGTATTTAGATTCCCGAGAAGAAGTTCTGTTCACAGTCTTTCGCTGACACTGAACTTGTGCTTGAAGCAGCCAAAGGATGCTGATGACTTGTCCTCAGCAGGGGCAGCAGCAGAGTGCATTCCCAACATTGCCCCTGAGTTGTCAATGGCAAAAAGGGGGGGATTTTAACCCTATTTGAAACTTATCAACTTCTTTTACCAGTCCTTGGACTTTTTGCTCAGACTGTCAATAAGAAGGTGAAGTAAAGCCTGTGCTCACACATCCACACTTTCTGGATCACTGTAGAGCCAATCCCCCCACTAAATTCTGTACTGTCTCTTCACCAGCCTTCAGAACTGTGAGGAAGAACTGAATACCTTTACTTAACACTCCCCAAGTGGCTATCCCCCACTTGCCGTTCTCTGCTCCCAGTCCAAGTTAATCATTTCCAGTGTTAACACCTCCCAGTGAAAACGCAGCTCAGGGACAGTACTGATGTGTTACCACAGCAGGAGTTATTTATGAACTTCACCTTCCTGGCTGCCAAGGGCCACGTTGAAAGCCTCTGCTCCCCTTCAGCCCACATACTCTGAGGACACCAGAGTGCCTCAGAAGCTGTTAAGTTAAACTGACACTAGCAAAACAAAACAAGACCCCTAAAAATGCCAACAAAACAAACCCCAAACCTAACAGTCAGTGTCTTCAAGGAATTCTTGAACTTCTCCTGCAAGGAGGAGTATTTCCAGTAAGGATGGCATCCACAGACATGAACCAGAAAGGATTCAAGCAGGTAATCTGATGATATCTATAACAAATGGCATCTGTAACAGACCCAGGTGGGCAGTGTAGGCTCCTACAGACGTTCTCTAGGACTGTACAACCTGCTGAGTTCACTTTTTTTCATTCCATCTCAAAATCACAGAACACTAGGGATTGGAAGGGACCTTGGAAGGTCATCCAGTCCAATTCTCCTGCCAGAGCAGGAGCCCCTAAGTCCAGTCACACAGGAACATGTCCAGTCAGGTTTTAAACATCTCCAAAGAAAGAGACTCCNTCATGAACTGAGGGACCCAGAACTGTACACACTATTCCAGATGTAGTCTCACCAGGGCAGAGTAGAGGCGAAGGAGAACCTCTCTCTCAATCTAACCACTCCCCTTCTAATCCACCCCAGGAAGCCCTTGCCCTTGGCACACTTCTGCCTCCTGGTTATCCAGCAGGAGCCCCAGGTCCCTTTCTCCTGCACTGCTGTCTAGCAGGTCAGTCCCCACCAAGTACTAGTTTAGGTTGGACTGGATGATCTTTAAGGTCTTTTCCAGCCTCATCAGTACTGGGAGACTGTGCTAAACGTCACTGAAGCATCTACTGACACTGACTACTACAGCTGTGAAGCTCCCCACTCCCTACTAGCAGCAAGCTGAAGGCAGGCACACAAATGCTTAAAGCAGAAGCCCATCACAGCTTTCTGATTTACTGCATAGCCCTGCAAAACTTGTTTCTTGCATCCTTTCCACTCCATCACCTACATCTTTTAGTCCCAAGCGAGTCATTAAATAGCTGTCTAACACCATCTGCTGGCTTGTGAAAAATACACCAGCTGTTCACTGCCAGACACAGAGGGAGACCAAAAAGCCCCAGCACTAAGATGCCTGCAGCCGGGGTGCTCCCCTCTCCCTCACTTCTGATTTCTGGGGTGCGGGGTTCCTCTTTTCAAAGGGCAAATCTGAGCTGCTAGCACCAACAGGCAGTCACACAGACTGTGACTGTGCGGATTGAATAGGGGCTGGCCTCTGCGTGAAGCTCCAAGATCACTGCTGCTCTGTAGACCACCCCTTCCTGGGTGAAGTCGAACAAAACCATCACAACGAGGAGCAGCCCCGAGAAAACGAGCCGTCTGCAAAGCCAAGGCATCAGTGTGAAGGAGCACAGAAGCGAGCTGGCTTTCAGTTAAAAATTCAGGACTCGAGCATGAGTCAGAGGCTGGGGATGCGGAGCCTGTGCAGCAAGAGAAAGCACCCGTTACACACCTAGACACCAGCTCAGCCCTGAGCCCTTGGTTTCTCCAGTCCTGCACAAAGGCCAAAGCCCCAGTGAGATCACCAGCATACGAACACACGCTTTCCAAAGACCAGCAGGGATATTTTTAGCATCCAATTAGGCAGCTGCCACCGTTGCTGGCTGCAAGAAGATAGCTGTTAATTCCTTAGAGCAGGAGACTGCATCCCTTTTCGTGCTTGTTCAGGTCAGTTTTATTTTACACATAACCTAGCTCCTCGCAGCATGGGATGCTGTGGTTAAGGTTTTTCTTGCACTAAGAGGAAACAGAGGTCTGACTGAAAGTGTATGGGGTATAAGATATGCTGTGGAGGTGGTGTTTCCTACTTCCCACTCCTTTTCTCTCACCAGTTTTCCTATTTTCATGCTGAAATCAAGGACAAATGACACGCTCAGCAGTTATTAGACATCAGGTTTTATGTAAGGGCCTGATGTAGGCAGGCAGACCATGCAAAAGGCAAAGTTCTCTTCATTGACTCCTTACTCTATTAGATCAGGGACAGTACCGCGGGGACTTTACCCCGTGTACCCAACAGGGCATCAGCTCCCTTATGCAAGGTTTTTCCTCTGCTCCTGTGTTTCTGGAAGCACTGCTAGTGTGGCAAATCTTGAGCAGGCTAGCTGAAATAATGGTATATAATCCAGTGTTTGCCCATAATCATGGGGCAGTAAGAGGAAATGAAGGTGCTCATGCAATCAGTGCTGTCCAAAGTGAAACTTACCTTGTGTGACAGGGATAAGTATGATCACAGGATGCTTTGTTGGAGCATTCCCGGGAGAAAGAGGATAGTTTTTGTGGCACTGAACAAGGCACTGGTGAGACTGCCTCAAATACTGCAGATGGCTCTGCTCACCTAGTTCAGGATGGATGGATTTCCACTGAGTCAGCACAGAAAAAGGCTCTGGGATGAACAGAGCAGTGGAAAATTGAGTGCCTGAAAGTGTGTGGGGGAAGGTGAAAGCAAACTAAACTTTTACTAGGTTAGCAAACTATACCCCAGCAAAATTAAGGTCGGGATTGCAGTTTCAAAATAGGCTTGGTCTGCCCTAACAGCAGCTCACCACCAGAAAGGTGGTGGGGCAAGTCCCACTTTCCCCAGTTCCTCTGTGTCCCTTGCACCAAGCTGATACAGCTTGCACCGAGGTGGCAGCACGGAGGGGGGTATTTTGTGTTTGCCCATCTCTCAGGTGTTGACATCTTTTGTTGGTGTGGGGATGGTTGGACTCTGCGATCTAGGGGGTCCTTTCCAACCGGGATTATCCTGTGATTAAACAAGGCACAAGGTAAAACTGCCTTTAAGTGAGCAGGTACGAAGTACAGTAGCCTCACAAAACAAACCCCAACCCAAGCCAACAATAAGAACCATGCAGCCCAAGACAGAAAATGGAAGTGAAAGATTTCAGCTGAAATCCCAGACTGTTAGGGATTGGAAGGGATCTCAAAAGATCATCCAGTCCAGTCCCCCATCAGAGCAGGATCCCCTAGATCCAGTCACACAGGAACATGTCCAGGTGAGTTTTAAACATCTCCAGAGAAGGAGACTCCACAGCCTCCCTGGGCAGCCCCTTCCTCTCCTCTGTCACCATCACCGTGAAGAACTTTCTTCTTATCTTTACGTGGAACCTCCTGTGTCCCAGCTGACACCTGTTGCCCCTTGAAAAATAAAGGGGTTTGAACTTGAATGGAAGCTTCTGCTAAAAGACTAGATAGGTAGATATGAAAACTTGTAAGCAAGCATAAAAAATGACAGTGAAAATTCCAGTCCCTGCTGCAGAAGGGTGTTAATGGCTACAGCCATTAGTGACAGAGGGTGGCGATGCCAATACTTATGTGCTCATTACTCCAATGCCAGAGACGTTAGTAATCAGCATTTGCATTTAGCTTTTAAGATCAGAAACATACTATGCCGTGTCCTGAAGGAACGGTTCTTTCTGAAGAATCAGAAGGCTCTGATCAGCTGAAGATGCCAACCCGAGAACTAGTTCCTATAAATTATCCATAAGCTCAGCTAGGCTGGAAATAACTTCCCAAATGCCAGCCTTCTCGCTGAACTGCTGGGTCCTAAGCCTCAAGTAGCTTTCCAAGAAATCTTTAGTAGTTTATAAAACACAATCATCAAGTTGTCCTTCCCATGGGAGGGGAACAGAGCATGCTCCCCAATGATCCTACGTTCTGAGGTGGATCATCTATTTATAGCGACGCTCCAGGCTCTAGAAACTACACTTCTTGCTATGAGCAAGGGGAAATAAATGCTTGCTCTAGGCAATGGCAAGCAAAGAGCCCAATAAATCTGGACAAAGCATTCTGCTGCACGCTGACAGACTAGATGGAAGGCAACGTGCCCTTCTGGGGTGTTTGACTTCCCAGGACAAAGCCGCTCGATTGACTGGCACACGGTACAGCAGCTGGTTGCAGACAGAAGCTTCTATAGCAGGGAACAGCAAGGACCTGAGGACATACGAGCACAGCAGACAGAGGACGTGCCCAGCAGCTCCTGTCTGCCAGTTGCTGTTAGAGAAAGCCTTACAACTGCAGATTATCCACAGGCACACCAGCAGACATGATTGCACAGCCTGTCCTAGGGCCAGAACTGAGTAGTTTAGAGACTTGAAGGTTTGAAAGAAAGACAGTGGGCTGTGAAGCCCACTCCGCTGGCACAGAAGAAGTCACAGGAGAAGTCACAGGAGAAGGATCTGGAAGCCTTCTCCAGAACAGTGTGGTTTCCTGACTCCAAGCAGTCAGCTCACCCCTCCGTTTGCCAAGTCACACAATAGCTTTGTCTAGAGCCTGACTCTCCAAGACCAGCTCTCCATCAGACTGAGGATTTACCTGAACTTGAACTAATCACAGAACGTGAGGGATTGGAAAAGACCTCAAAAGACAATCCAGCCCGATGCCCCCGCCAGAGCAAGTCACACAGGAACACGTCCAGGTGGGTCTCCAGAGAAAGAGACTCCACAACCCCCGCCACCTAGGCAGCCCCCACAGTGCTGTCAACCTCACTAGGAAGTGGTTTCTTCTCCTCTTGATGTGGAACCTCCTCTGTTCCAGCTGACACCCAGCACCCCTTGTTATTGGGTGCCACTGAGCAGAGCCTGGCTCCTTCCTCCTGACGGCCACCCTTCCCATATTGATCAACAGTCATGGGGTCACCCCTCAGTCTCCTTTTTTCCAAGCTAAAGCAACCTAACTCCTTCAGCCTTTCCACATCAGGGAGATGCTCCACTCCCTTCATCATCAATTGATTAGAGCAAGAAAGAAATTAAACACCTACAAACCTGCTGGAGGCAGCAAAAGCAGAAACGCACTCCAAAGGATGGGGAAGCAAGGGCTGCCACTGTAGCTAGGGCTCCCCGCAGGAGATTCGTCCACCAAGCCGAACAGAGCTGTGATGGAATGGATGGAAACACAACCCAGCAAGCATTAGGGACACTCAGGGAAACACCAGCTCAGAGAATGAGAGCATCATCTCCCAGCACAGCCCAAACAGGACTAGTTCCTCAGACTGAGCTTAAGTGAGGCTCCTGAGCCCCAGGGCAGCAGCAGGGTGGAGGTCCCAGGTGAAACCCATCACAGCAGCTCAGCTCATTGTTGCACCCAGGGCTGAGAGAGCACCGGGGGTTATAGCAGAGTCTGAAGGGTTTAGTTAGTTGCCTCATTAATGGCTCAACAGAGAGTTGGGGTTTATGTTTTGGTTTCACTATGTCCTCTCAGAAAAGCAATCTGGTTCTGGCAGTACGAGAGGTGTAGGAGTTACAGGCTGGAACAGCTAGCAAACACTCTGTGCCTGGGGAATGCGACTCCTCACTCCTTCCCAAGCAGGTCAGAGTGACACAGTGCCAAGGGGCTCCAGTCCTGCCCATCATCCCAATAGCTGCTCCTCCTGTGGAGGAAATCCTGTGCCGTCTGCAGAGCTTGCAAGTCCATCCCAGTCCGGGTTCGAGTTTGTCACTGAAGTGAAGATCAGGTGAATTACACGGGAGTTCTCCCCATTTTTCAACCTGGATAGGCAGAGGACAGCTTCACCTCGCGTGAGGTGCTCGAGGTCAGCCTGCATGCAGTGCTGAGTGGCATGAGCTAGATGTCAGATGTTAGGGTTACTGGGTTGATGTGGATTTAGGTTGGACTGGCTGATCCTTAAGGTCTTTTCCAATCTGATCATTACTGTGAGCCGGGAAGTCACCCCTTGCCTGTTTTGAGCATCTCCAGCCCTCTGCAGAGCCGCAGCGTGCGGCGGGTGTTGCAGGGATGTGAACAGCCAGAAGAGGGTAGCAAAAGGTAGTTAATAACCCTGGTCTGTAAAGCAGAGCTGCTTTTACAGAAGCACCCGCTTACATGTCTGGTTGCAAGGTTGGGGAGACCTCACCCGGAGTACTGTGTCCAGCTCTGGNGCATGTCTGGCTGCAAGGTTGGGGAGACTTTGTCCAGCTCTGAACCCCAACACAAGAAAGACAAGGATCTGCTGCAACACGTCCAGAGGAGGCCACCAAAACCCTCTGCGGGCTGGAGTGCCTCTCTTGCAAGGACAGGCTGAGGGTGTTGGGGTTGTTCAGCCTGAAAAGAAGGCTCTGAGAGTGATCTTCCAATACCTGAAAGGAGCCTGTAAGAAGGCTGGGGAGGAACTGTTCAGTAGGACATGTAAGGTCAAGGGGTAATGGTTTTGAGCTGGAAAGGGGCAGATTTACATCAGACATTAGAAGGAAGTTCTTTAATCTGAGGGTGGCGGGTCACTGGAACAGGCTACCTAGAGATGTGGTTGAGGCCCCATCCCTGGACACCTTCAGGCTCAGGCATGGTGGGACACTGGGCAGTCTGTTCTAGGGAGTGATGTCCCTGCTTGTTGCAAGGGGGAATTAGACCAGACGACCTGTAGAGCTCCTTTCCAGCCTTATCATTCTCTGATAACACTGAGAAACTCAGCACCAAGCCTTTGGAAAGGCAAGTTTGCACTTAGAATGGACAAGGACTGGACTGGTACCGGGGCACAGAGCATTCTGCACTCTATTAGCTCCTGTTTGACCACTGCCTCTGTAACAGAAATGCTCATCCTTAGCAACCTGACCACTTTGCTCTTAGGGGGACAGCAGCACAGGTCCATAAACCTAACGGTGTTCCCTGGCACCCTGTCTTGCCTGCAGCAAATACAGATGGAGAAGTCATGAGGATGTGTACCACTAAGAGCACCTCAAGGGGCTGGCTCAAGGCCACCAGAGTGGGGTATGAAATAAGAGCTTGCCAAGCTCACCAGGTAGATGCCCATCTGATGGCCTGAACGAGGATGTCCTTCTTGCTGCTGCCCCTAACGTCTCCCCAAAACAGCCTGTCTGTAAGCAGTGAGTGTTCACATAGGTAATGGTGCTGCTGCTTCTGCTTCTCCTAGAGGTGTTCTGCATTGCTCAGAGGTTGTTAGGTGAGTCATGAGAAATCACATCCCTGCACCAAGTTAAGTTACATCTTTTGAGGATCACAAAGCCAGATGACCATAAGGCAGCCAAGCTGCTGAACTAATGATTCACAGACAAGCAGCTAGGTAATGGACTGCAGAAGAGTGGGAGATTTGGGGTTTGCCAGCGTGTACACGCACTTGAAAATGTTCTTCAGAGAGCAGTGGATTCTGCAGACCCCAAACAGATGCTGCATCACTCTTCCTACACCAAGACACAGTGTCCTGGAGTGTATCATGAAGAAAAAGTCTCCAAAAGGTTTCCCAAAGCATACATTGACATGATCTTCCCATCTACTTAACTTTTCTATCCTAAAATGTATGCTGTCCATGACACTGATGCCCACAAAACACGGCGAGCTTTTGCCAAGGCCACCTCATATAAAAATAGGGCAACTCAAATGCTCAGAGGGCTGCAGCACCTCCCCTGTGAGGACAGGCTGAGCGAGTTGGGGTTGTTCAGCCTGGTGAAGAGGAGGCTCCCAAGTGACCTCCTAGCAGCTTTCCAACAGCTGAAGGGAGCTACAAGAAAGCTGGGGTGGGACTTTTGGCAGCGTAGCCAGGTTGCAAGGGAAAACGGTTACAGAGCTGGGGAGGGGAGATTGAGGTTGGCCATTAGGAGAAAACTCTTTCCCGGGAGGGTGCTGAGATGCTGGAACAGGTTGCCCAAGAAAGCTGTGGCTGCCCCATCCCTGAAAGTATTCAAGGCCAGGCTGGCTGGGGCCCTGAGTAGCCTGATCTAGTGAAGGTGTCCCTGGCTGTGCAGGGGGGGTGGAACTGGGTGATCTTTAAGCTCCCTTACAACCCCAGCCACTCTGTGATTCACCTAACCGTGTGTTTACAAGTTGGAAAGGCACTGATGAGACGACACACCATTTATTCACACTTTATTTGTGCTCTGCACCTGAAGCAAAGTCGAAATGCAAGCTGAATCTCATTTCTATAATTCACTTCCCTCCACCCTGTCAAAGACAGCACATATAAAAACACCAGAACTTTCCATTTCAAAGACTGTCACTGAGGACTATGGATGCTAAACGAGATGCCCTTCGCCCTGCTGTTACAGCGCAGACACTCTCAGCTTGAGAGCATCCCTTCTCTCTATGGCACACCGACGGCAAACAGGAGCTGGAAAAGGGGGCAGAGAAGGCTGTCTGCAGGTGGCATTAGGGCATCAGACTAATTTCATCTCCTGAAGGGTTTAGCTTCAGGTGCTGTGAAAACCTTCGTGGGACAGATCCAAAAAGTCTTCAAAGCAGCAATGTCCCTTCAACCTACCAGTTACAAACTGGGAAGGTCCCCTGGAGTCAAGCAGTAGTTACAGGAAGGAGCTTTAAAATCACACGTGAGTATCCATCTGCTGTGTCTGCTTCACTCAGTCTCAGGTCTCTGGCTACTTTATTTTTGTGATATAGAAGCAAAACTAACTGCAAAGGTTCTGTCTGGAGAGCATCCTGAACGACACACAAAGGTTACAGGAATAAGCCAGTTCCCATAGCCTTGTATCCCTATGCACTGGGCATTCTGGCTTCCCTGGCACGCGAGAGCTACAGTAGAGAAAGCGAAGGTGGACTGAAGCTGGGTTTCTGCATACACATCCCTACTCTGAGCTGACATTCTGGGAGGTGCTTGGCAGTTGGTGTCGGTTTTGTTTGGCTGTTTCCCTTGTGAACTGCCTATCCATCAAAAGGAGTGCGAGGAGGACCACGCAGAGTCAGCTAGTCTGACTAGAGTCGATTCCCCTTGTGTTTCCACGTTGCCAGGCACCATTCCATGCCGAGGGATTTGGACTGATGATGCAGTGGGTAAGGGGACGTGATCCCTTAGAAACATGCTTGAAGGGCCACTGTTCATCTCGCTTCCTGGGCTGGCAACATTCACAGCAGCACTGTTGCTCACTGTCCACAGGCACGGGTAGTGGCTGGAAAAAAAGCAGTGCAGGTTGACTAGTTTATTTCAGAGCATTTCCCCCGCCCCAGACCCACCACAGTAAAGTGCACCACCTCCTGAAAGGTATCTATGCAGATTGAGTTACTAAACTAGATCAAGACCTTAAGTGAAAACCACCAGCAACCTTCAGATCTGGTGACCTTGGAGAGAGGCATGAGGAGAGAATCACACAATCACTGAGGCTGGAAAAGACCTCTGAGCTCATCCAGCCCTGACTATGACCTGACATCACCATATCAGCCAGACCAGGGCACTAAGTGCCACCTCCAGTCTTTGCTTAAACACCTCCAGGGATGGGGACTCCACCACCTCCCTGGGCAGTCCATTCCAGTGTCTGATCACCCTTTCCATGAGGAAGGGCTTCCTAACATCCAACCCAACCCTCCCCTGGTGCAGCTTCAGTCCCTGCCCTCTCATCCTATCACTAGTTGCCTGGGAGAAGAGTCTGACCCCCTCCTGAAGACAACTTTCCTTCAGGGAGTTACAGAGAGTGATAGGGTCCCCCCTTGCGTCTCCTCTTCTCCAGGCTAAACACATGCAGCTCCCTCAGCCTCTCCTCATCAGATTTTCCCTCCAGTCCCTTCTCCAGCTTAGCTGCTCTCCTCTGGACCCACTCCAGCACCTCAATCTCTTTCTTGAAGTGAGTACTGCCACAGTCCCAGTATTCAGCAGTATGGGTTAAAAACTAAGCTCCTGGTGATTTCAGAACAGGAGATAATTAACTAGTTGGAAAGACCTGTTCAGGAATCCCAAGTTGAGCCCTTAGGACAGGTTTCAAACCCTGGATACCCGTCAGAGCTTAGAAGAAACTGTGATTCAAAAGGGAACAAACCTCACCAGTAGATTTTCCATAACCCTACCTGGGTCCAGGGCTGGCAGCTCCCTTCGTGTGTGGCACTGAGAGCAAATTCGCATGCGGAGAGGATGGCAGAGCCCAGCTGTCATGGCCTGAGAATACTTGAAGATTGTTGCCTGAGCTCTCCAGCAAATTAACTTAGGGAGAAAAAAGAAGCAACAAGCAAGAGTTCAGTGACTGCTGCGGAGGCACTGTTCAGTCACGACAACAGAGCATGGAGAGGCCTGAAGAAGCCGTTCATCCCGAGGACACTAACCTGAGTAAAAGGACTAAATTCATGCGTCTGTTAAAAGAGGAGCAAAGTGCCACCGTGCTTCCAGGTGTGACACAGGAGAAGGTGCAGCGTGGTAGATACAGGATATGCATTTCTGTGAGTCTGTTTCCTTCATCAGTAACTGCCAAGGGACTGGCAGTTATTTCTTTAGAACTTGAACTTAAATATTCCCATCAAACAAGATGCTTTGCTAACTTATAACCAGTGAGAAGATTCATTTGTCCTTGTTTCTGGCCAATTCCCTGTGATTAAAGTAGGTGATATGCTAAGATATACCAAGACATGGGTGCAGAGTTCCAGAGGATGAAAGGGACTCAAAAGATGTACTGGAAAACCAAAATGCTGTCATCTCCAGTCAGCTCCTACCAAGTTCCCAAGGGCTGCTTACACTTGAGAGCACAACTGCTTCACGCTATGACATACTAAGCTGAGTGGCATGAGCTAGATGTCAGCTGTTAGGGTTACTGGGTTGGTTTTAGGTTGGACTGGATGATCCTTAAGGTCTTTTCCAGCCTCATCATGACTGTGACACTGTGTGACATGAGCAGAAGACTTGCAATGCTCCTTTCTTATAAATGGGAACTGGACTTCGAGTAAGATTGTTGACTCTCACTTAAAATTGCCAGTGACACTGCATCTATCCAGCCCACTGCACCTCTTGTTCTGCTGCCTTATCCATACCCTGTGCATGCAGTGAGCAGTGCAGATTGTTAGAGGTTGGCTCTGCCCTTCCCTAGCCACAGGTCTTGCTTATTTAAATAACCCTTATGCTGACCCAAAGGCAGGGTCAGGCAGGCAGCGTGCCTGTTCGCTGGAAGTAAAGCAGCGTTGCAGCTGTACCTGCAGATGAATGATTTCTCTGCATGTAGGAAGGTGGGTACGGAGCAGCCCGGTGGCCTCGCAGTGCTGAGTATCGCTCACAGCTGTGAGGGTTGTGTGAAGCTGGCAGAGGCAAAGGTCCAGTGTACTGATAATTGGAGCTTCCTGAGGCACACATGGTATCTGGGTTGGAGATTAACCAGCTTCCCACTTGGAAAGGAGAGAAGAAAACGTAATGCATTAAAACAGTACAGTGCAAGCAAGTGAGTAACCAACCTTCTTGCAGAAACAGCTGTGCCTCAGAAACACCAAACAGACTCCAAGGAGCTGGTTTATGGAGCAACTGACAGCCCCCCAAATCAACCCCAAACCACCAACCCTAAAAACAAGTAATAGGAAACATCCAGAAGCAACTGAAAGAATCTCCCATTAAAGCAAACGCAACCTCTCCCCCTCACACATTCACCAGAAATGAACAGGACTTGCTAAACCGTGGGAAACGTCCAAGGCCAGCTCAACCTGCCTGCAGATGCAGTAAGAATAAATAGCACGGGAGATAAGAAAGCTGAAGCAACTGAGATAATCGGGCTGGTTTGCACTGAGTTCTGGAAAATGAACATCATAACCGATGGAAATTCACAGCGGAGCGGGATTGCAGGCTCAAGGGTATAAAAGGGGGGCTGGGGGGTGGCTTTGCACACAATAAATTGTGCTTCAGATGCACCTCTGGAGCCCGTGCCTTCAGTCGCCACAAGGAAGGGAAAGACAGTCCTAAAAACGCCATGCATCATCCTGATTCTAGATTCCTCTTGACACTGAAAAACCGGGTCACAAGGAAAATGCTCCCGCTGCGGGAACTGTGGCATTATTTCCCACTGTGAGGTGTTTTGTCTCTTGAAAGCTCCCTTTTTATGAGGACGCACTGAATGACAGGTAAAGCATCGCTGAGCAAGCCACGTCTTCCCCCCAGCACTTAGCGTATCGCACACAACTTCCAGCTGATGCAAGTGAAATCCTTACGGTGAGAGTATGTCACGTGTTGACCTTCAGAGACTGGTTCCGGAGCATCCTTGGGATGGCTTCTGAAAAGCAAAACACTGGGTAGTGAACATTCTCACAGAGCAATGACAAACGTTAACAAGAGAACTGTTGGCTAAAGGAATAAAGGGAAGTTAGAAAGGAGGGAAATCCATCTCCTTTAGGCACTGGCTCAGCAGAAGTGCCTGCAGTCTGCTGTAAAGCCAGCAGCAACCTAGGTTCCGTGGCATACATAAAAATGTTTCTATGTTTTGCCAAATTTGAGGGTTTAACCCAGAATTCTAAATCTCCTGTGAGTACTGCTCCTGCTTGCATGAACAGCCTCAGCCTGGCCTCCCAGAGAGCGATCCCCCTCTGCAGCTGGAAGGCCTGATGCTGAGACACAGCAGCTTCTCAAGGGGTGAGAAGAACTGAAAGAAGTGCAGATTGTCCTGCAGGCATGTGGGACAGAGCAATTTAGCTGAAGATACACTAAAGGACGTGTTAGTTGTGCTTCTCCCCACCATCCAACGGTGGAGTTCACTGCAGTGCAGGTACAAGATAGCGCTGTAACATGTAGGGCATGACTGGGGAACAGAACACATAGCTGGGGAGGTTCACACCATCTCATTTCAGCCTTCCTGTGTAGACAGGGCTAAGTCCTAGGATCCCAACGAGTCTGTTTCACCTGCTTCATGTCTTAGTGTAACGATTACATAGAGACTCTCCCCACTAAGAGCAGTGGGGCAGCAGAAACAAGACTAAAAGACATCATCTCTCTTTCATATTCCCATGCCACTGATTTAATCTGCAGCAAAAGGATAGTGGGGTAAAAAAAATGCATGCTCACCTTTCTTTTGCATCCAGGAAGGCTTTGGCAAAGGGATTATACTTGATTTTGAGAGCTGTTATCTTGAGTTCACAGAAAACAAGGCACGTTAGTGAAGGCAACTGGAATAGAAACTTGAGAAAGCATCTTCCAAAGGACTCTAAGTGGAACTCCCTCGGCTAGCCTAACAAAATACATCCCTGCACACGATGCTTCCAGGGCTGGTTAGGAGAGAGCGCTGCCCCTTGCAGAGTAGTGTGTGCTGATCACCACGGGCAGAACAGTTAGGGCAGCCTAATGGCATAGTCCAGTCTGGCAAATCCTGTGGGATGGCAGACTCCTTCAGGAGAGCTTAACAATTCCTACAGCAACGAGAGCTGAGGGATGTGTCACACGAGAGGGCAATTGTCACAATACAAAGCATCCCTCAACTACAATTCCAGAGTGGGGAAGAAGTTTTCCCATGGAATGTGGTCCTGTTCTGTGCACTGGAAGGAGGGGGTTGTCCCTGTGGCTGTCACTCCTTGCTGGAGCAGTGCACGTCACTGCTGTAGGGGTTTTGTCCAGTAAGTGACTGCGATGCCAGGACAGATGGACCAGTCTGGAGTAAAATTGGCAGGATGTTAAACTAAACCTGGCTTAGTGCTGCTGCCAGACGCTAGATCAGACAAGGGAAAAGACTAAGTATTAGACTGGATGGAGCATTACGCTGCACGGGACCGGTGGGGAACCCAGAAGACGACCAGTCTGTCCATGCTGATCCTGTAGTTAATAAGCTCTTCATCTATCTCACCAGCAGTGACCCAGAGCACAGCGTGACATCCACTTACCTCTTCATTCTGATAGGCAGTCACAGCTATAAACTGCGTCTCAGGGAAGGAGCAGTTCATCACCATCCGGTGGGGGCCTCCCACACGCACTATGTGCACCTGAGGCTCGTATTTATGCAGGGAGTTCAACATAATCTGGAGAAAACAAAGCACAGAGGCAGCCCCAGTGTTACTCTGCTGTCACACTGCTGCTCCTTTGCTCTGGCTCCTTACGGCACTGCTGAAAGAGGGCTATGGCACTACTGAAAGCAGAAAGACGGGCACCTTCCTCACCTCCACTGAGCCACGAGGCTGAACAGCACGAGGGGTCACTGGTCTTGGATTTAAAGGTTTCAGTACAGCAGGGTCAGTGAATATTTGTGTTAGCAGCTTGGCCTTCAAATCACTGGGCTTCTAGGGCACTGGTGGCTGTGGAAACACTTAAGGGGCAGTCCCTATCCTGGCACTACTCTCTGAAAGACTCAGAGTCACCGCTGTACAAATCAGAGCCAGGAGGAAGCAGTCACCGAGTCATTTTGCTGGGCAAGATGGGGTGTACCTGAACTAGCCCCGGCAGAGGTCTCTAACTCGGCATGAAACACGCTGGACACTGGCTGTCTTCTTTCTTTCTACTGCAAGAAAAACAGCGTGCCTCGGTGATAGCTGGACTCTGGAGAGTGCTGGGGGCACAGAGAGAGACACACAGAGACACGCACACAGAGAGGCACACGCACACAGAGACACAGACACACACACACCCCCTCTGTTCACCCCAAAGACAGGTGCTGTAATGTAAAGCGCTTCTGTTCAGCTAAGGCTTCCTAGTAACACCACAGAAGGGGAAGCTGAAACACAGACTGGGCACACCATACACCTCAACACTGTCATCAAGATTCCAAAAGGAAACGAGGGGAGCTGGAGTCTTTTGGTATTTAGTGAATTCTCTTTGTTCTCTACTTTTCCTATGGCTTCTCTTCCCATGCAAACGTCTTGGTTTCTTCTCCCCACCATACATTAACAACATATTCCCCTGCTTCTTCCCCAGGGTCTTTTTCAACCTCCAAGTTTGTTTCCTGTAGCATTTTTACCCCCCATGAATACTTTCCAGAGGCCTTTTGACTTTTCTGAGGTCCTGGATACAGGACAAGGATTTTCTCCTCTATANCCTCTATGCAAGGACAAGGAGTTGCTCCTCTATGCAAGGACAAGGAGTTGCTCCTCTATGCAAGGACAAGGAGTTGCTCCTCTATGCAAGGACAAGGAGTTGCTCCTCTATGCAAGGACAAGGAGTTGCTCCTCTATGCAAGGACAAGGAGTTGCTCCTCTATGCAAGGACAAGGAGTTGTTCCTCTATGCAAGGACAAGGATCTGCTCCTCTCTACATCTTGTGTGCTAATTCCTTGTACTCCTTAGGAAAAGTCAGGCCATCTCTCTGGTCTTCAGTCTGAAAAGTGAGCTAATTGCCTACCTAATTAGGGTACTAGACTTAGGGAGGTTCCTCACCAACCTAATGGAGACGACGGGCAGAGAACACGTAACACTGGTACGAAGGACATCGCCCGTGGGCCCACAAGTGTCGCCCAGCGTAGGAGTTTTGTACAAAACAAACGAGCAAACAAAAGGTCACGGGCGGCGGTATTTTTCCCCTGCGATGCCTCATCAAACCCGAAATACAACCCAAACCTCATTTTCCCGTTTGCATTTTTGAAGGGGTTCAAAGAGAAAACCACTTCTTTCTGGTACATGTGGTTTCTTTCCAAAGGCCAAAGCTGATTCAATAGAATATTGATAATTATCACGATGCAGAAGCAGACGTAGTAATTATTTCATTTAGGAGCAGCCTTTTATTCTGCTATCTGACTCCTGCCAACATCCCACTTACACCGAACAACGTGGGGGAACGCAACAAAACCCTCATCCCCGCGACCATTTTTTCCCCCCTTCTCTGAAGTCCTATGTCAAAATCCCCAGCGCGCAAGACCAACTCTGAAAAGCCCCCCGATGATTAAGTAAAACCACAGCACTCTGTCTCTCTTCACATCAAGAAGTCCATTAAAATCTGAAAGCACCAATTAAGGCCTGTTTATTCCTGTTTACATTTGGCCTCCAGAGAATAATTGGCATCTGTGGGTGAAGAGGCCTGTAAGGGCCTCTATAATTACATAAATGCACCCTTGATATTTCTTGATGGGTAGGTGTTTGCCATCGAAGCCAAGAGGCCCACGGGCAACCGTCAGGCCGTACCTGCCCATTCCCGTTGAGCTTGTTGGTAAGTTTGACTTTGCTGAAGGAAACGGCGGCCTTCATCCAATGGGCCCCGAAGTTGGGAGAGTCCGGGTGGATGTAGACGCAGCTGTGGTTGGGTGGCTCTGGTTTCCCAGCTGGCACCCACTCTCCGTTGACATACTTCCAGCGGTGGCCATCGGTCGGGGCAAAATCCAACAGGAAGGAATACATGGCGTTGGGGTCCAAGCCTGACACGCTGATCTTCAACACCGGGAACATTCGTCTGGGTGGGAAACAAAAGAGGAGGGAGGCACCGCTGTAAACTAGTTGGAAAGGCTGTCTCGGCACGTTGGTAATCAGAAAGGCACGGACCAGGTCCGTGAGGAAAACACCCTCCCTCCATCCTTCCATCTAGCTGAAGGTGTCGTGAGAGTTAACCCTTAGGGATAGCATGGGTTTTCTGGAAGTGTGGCACTGAGGTATCCATCCTGTAGAGAGTTTATGGGCATCGCTGGTGCTAGATGTAGTTCATAAAGTCTGTGATCTGGACACACTAACTACATCCCGGGGTGTGGAACTCAGGACTCTCAGAATCATGGAATGGCAGGGATTGGAAGGGACCTTGAAAGATCATCCAGTCCAATCCCCCTGCCACAGCAGGATCACCTAGATCACTCACACAGGAACATGTCCAGTCAGGTTTTGAATGTCTCCAGAGAAGGAGACTCCACAACCCCCCTGGGCAGCCCCTTCCAGGGCTCTGTCAGCCTCACCAGGAGGAAGTTTCTCCTTATATTGATGTGGAACCTCCTCTGTTCTGACTGATACCCATTGATCCTTGTGCTACCCTTGGATGACTCTGAGCAGAGCTCCTTCCTCCTGACCCTCGCCCTTTCCATATTGATCAACATTAATGGGCAGCTCCTCTGAAATCATTCTGCAGTTTCCAGCAACCATGACATAAATCCAGTCAGGAAGGCATCAGACTTCAGTTAGATCGATTGACCACCCTACTCTATGCAGAAGGGTTTTCTCCTGTCCTTTGAAGGGGAATAGTCATTAATCTTTGTAGGCAGTCAGTGGCCTCTCTTCTGCTGTTCTAGCCTTAAGTCAGAGAATCTTGAGTAGTGCTTCCTAAGTAACACTATTCTAAATACCCTAATACTTCTGCTACCTTTTCTTTGCCTAAATATACTTCTCGACTTTACAGTCTCAGTCATGATGAGGCTGGAAAAGACCTTCAAGATCATCCAGTCCAACCTAAAACCAACCCAGTAACCCTAACATCTGCCATCTAGCTCATGCCACTCAGCACCTCATCCAGCCTGACCCTGAACACCTCCAGGGACAGTGACCTGACCCCCTCCGTGGGCAGCCCGTTCCAAACTGGATCACTCTGTCAGTGAGAAACCTTTTCCTAATGTCCAGTCTAAACCTCCCCTGATGGAGCTGAAGACTGGGACCCCTTGTCCTGTCTCCAGTGTCCAGGGAGAACAGACCGACCCTCGCNGGGGAGGATGATCTCCCTCTTCCTGCTGGCCACACCATTCCTGATGCAGGCCAAGATGCCATTAGCCCTCTTGGCTGCCTGGGCACATTGCTGACTCAGGACTGTGTCAGGTTAGTCTAACACGACTTAAACAAAACGCTTTCTAATCTTATTTCCCATTGTCTTCCACTAGAGGGAAAGTCTGATGAGGAGAGGCTGAGGGAGCTGGCGTTGTTTAACCTGGAGAAGGGGAGATTCAGGGGGGACTTTGTTCCTCTCTGTAGTTATCTGAAGGGAAGTTGTGGTCAGGTGGGGTTGGGCTCTTCTCCCAGGCGACTGACAGCACTAGAGAACAGGGCCTGAAGCTATGCCAGGGTTAGGTTGGATGTTAGGAAGCCCTTCCTCATGGAAAGGGTGGTCAGACACTGGCATGGACTGCCCAGGGAGGTGGTGGAGTCCCCATCCCTGGAGGTGTTCAAGCAAAGACTGGAGGTGGCACTTAGTGCCCTGGGCTGGCTGATGCAGTGATGTCAGCTCATGGGCTGGGCTGGATGATCTGAGAGGTCTTTCCAGCCTCAGTGATTCTGTGGCTCTGTCACCATGTGTCTGCACACACCGTCTTAGTTTTCACATGCAAAAGTTCAGACTGGCTCTTCTCATTAATGATAGAAGAGAGTTTTCAAAAGCAGTCTGCACACTTCATCACGAACGGCTGAGTTAATCCTACTCATTTAAGCCAGCAGCAGATTTAGATCAGTATTTGTCTGTTGAGAATCCCTCTGGAGACTTACTGAAGGATCCTGAACCTGAAAAGAAGCTCAGCACTCACAGGGAACCCTCTGAAGTTTGTCTCGTTTTTAACAGCCTGCAGGTGTTCAGAGAGCTTTGCTGCAGGGCGCTGTAGCTCCTGTGCTTTGGTGTGCTGCTCTGTCTGTTACAGCAGATGCTTTCAGAAACGCAAGAGCTTCTTTTTTACCGTTCCTGATGCTGCGATAACTTATGCAGAAGACAGTGTGACATGCTTCCATGTTTTTACTCTGAGGTTGCCTCAGTGTGATCATTAAGTAACCTATTCCTGACCCCAGTGGCATTACTAGAGCTGTTGCTGGCGCTAGGAAAAGTAAGATCGAGCTGATAAGGAGTGCGTAAGTTAGAATAAAGACTAATAAGGCAGCTTACACAACGAAATAAAAGCTAACAAGACACTCAAATAACAAAATATTCCCTTACCACGGTCATAATATGATTCTATCTATGCACTCAACTAGACAGTTTAGGAAGATCTAGTATCACCAGGCAATCCTGATGTACATGAACGGGAGAAGAACCCTGTTGGTAAAGTGCAATTCTTTGTACCAATTGCATTAATTTTATTTAATTATATTTAAATTTGTGTTATTTAAACCTCACTTTTGGTCATTTATGCTGCTAAGGAGTGGGTTTAAGCTGCCATTCACTAAGTGAGAGTCCGCTGAGAAGTTTGCTGTAACCTAGCAGCACTTTTAAAAGCTATATACAAAGTCAGTGCAGCTTCCCAGGGTAAGGAGAACCTCAGGAGGTTTCTATCCCTAGAGATTACCAGGAGGAATCAAAATAGCAAGAGTCAGGGTTACACCAAGAGCTGGTGTGTCGGAAGGCAGCTCTTCTCGGAACAGAAAAGCCTCCCTGCGCCAACAGACTAGTTTTCTCTGTTTAACTGGTTTCACCTATGTCGCCTGTCAAACTGCAGTTACAGCAACATCATCCACAAATCCTGCTCCCATGAAGTCTGCAAAATTGATTAAAGTCACAGCATACGAGTAAATCTCAGCATGTTAATTCCCGCTTCCTATGCGGATGTCCTGAGAGGTCTTGCAAAAGAAAGGGGCATGCTCTGGGGGGTAGGGGCAGCAGAGGGGTGGCAAGAGTGTATTAAATAAAAACCCAGTACCAGAAAACCTTCTTCTGGTAGTTACCTGTCCGCTATGGGCTAGTGTTGGCCCAGATCAGACCAGAAACTCTGTGGAGAGCCTCCTTCAGTCCAGCACCCGCTTCAGAATCAGTCTCCTTCTCGACAGATTTTGCACTCTTTCCCCAAGCCTTTCTGTGTCCTTCAAACAGTGAGATAAGCCATCCATTTCCATCACTGCAGTCTGTCTTTTTAAAGCTGTGCCTGAGCCAGTGCTCCGCACTTGCTCCTAAGAACCAGCCACAACTACAGAGCAACACCCCTGTGGGGCCACGCAGACTGCATGCACGTACCTGCCACGGGTGACAGCTTTACTGTCACCACTGTGGTGCAGACTGCTTGCAGAAGCTGTTAACACCCAAGGCCAGAGAGACAGGGACTGCAGCTGGGGATAACACCGCCGATCTGCTTCTGAACAGTACTCTGAGGTCTACGGGTAAGGAGCTAATAAAGGCGGATGGCTAGTGGGACAAGAAGTCATTGGAAAGGTTTCTTAGAGGTGCTGTCTATTCCCCTGCAAGAGTTCCTGAGGTTGTGCAACCTCGAATCAATTAATGTGCTTCTCCAGCACGTCTCTCAAAAAGGCATAAAAGGTGGCAGGAGTGGCTTAGCAGTGAGCGAAAGGGAGCAAGGGCACCCTGTTCCGCTCACACGCTACTTTTAGGGGGCTGCGGGGCTAAGACAGCTATGTGTTCACTGCAGTTCTTTTGACTTTGCACACACAGTTTATTATGAAACCACTTAACCCCCCCAGCTGTCATCTACTCTTAGCCCACAGTGCTGAGCAGATCACTCACCTGCCGTTCTTGGTCACGATCATCTCGTTAGTGACTTCCCTGAACCTCTGCCAGAGCGTCGCATCCTCTAAGACAACCTGGAGCTGTTTCTCCGTGGGGTCACCTTTGTCTCTCCCAGCCCGGAGTTCACTCTCTACTACGCTGAGTAGCCTGGAGACGGTACAGTCGCTGGGTTTTTTGCAGCCCAAGTCTGCCATGTCTACTCCGCTGACAGAGAGTTCAGGTAGCTGCTAAAAAAGACAAAAATAAAGAGCTAAATCAGAAAAAACCCCAAGTCAGTTCATTGGGCACCGACTGACAAACGGGCTCTCCTCAGTCTTCTGCCCCTGACTAGCTCTTTTCTCTGGAAGTCCCAATGGGCAGCGACACCAGCGCGCGGAGGGTTCCGCACACGCTCCGCACAGAAAGAGGACTATCTCCTAATTACCTGTCAGACGGTCAGGTGGGTGGCAGGCTGATGACTCAATTGGCTGCCTTGAAAGAAGAGTCCTCCATCCAAATTAGCATGCTTTTATCTTTTTTCAACCTGAAGTGGGTCTAATTGTTCTGCTTGAGAACCAGGTTTCCATTAATGAAAATTGTTTCATTTCCAGGCTGAAACAATGCGTGGAAATTACATTCACGCTGATGTGGACTCTGACTGAAGGAGCTGGAAACAGTCAAGATAGTTACGCAGAGAAGGTAGTCTTAAAATATTTGCACCAGGCATCTCAAATAAATGCATTAACCTCATTCCTAAATCAAACCGTGATAGTAAGAGACCTTTCTGTAGGGAGGTTTCAATGTAGGAGAAGGCAGCTTCTCTACACTCCATCACTGGTGCCTACTCTGTCCATCCCTTAGTCCCACTGTCATTCACAAAACCCCTGGTGCACCTTACAAGCAGATGAACTCCCATCTGGCTGCAGTGACGTGGACAGACCTCATGCTTCTAGGGCTGGGTATGAACCTAACTGCTTCAAGCTTGGCCTTGATGACCCGCTCAAGGTCTACCACGTACAAAAGCTCCCACATGGCCTCTAAAGCAGGACTTCCCTGCTGCCTCAGGCTGAGATCTTCTCCAACAGCCTAATCCAACTGCACGCACCCTCCACAAAGAAAGCACCGTTTCACTGAGAAGCCCAACCGTTCCGGCACCCAGACGAGGATACAAGAGACACTCTGTTCCATGATAAAGAGTTAAGTGGAGGCCACATGAAGACTAGAGACCCATGGCACACACAAGACATTTGAGTGTCTAATTTATTCTGGTGCATCTAGCTCAAACAGCATCTCTAGCATATCTGGTTTGTTGGACATGACACGTTCAGGGACTTCATTATGCACACACAGTTGTTTCCAGAGAAATACACTTTCCAGCTACTTAATGAGAACTTTGCCTCCATTTCATTCAACACCCCATTGAGTCTCCTCCTCTGCAGACCTTCCAGCCCCGCCTGGATCTGTTCCTGTGCGACTTGCTCTAGGTGATCCTGCTGTGGTAGGGGGATTGGACTGGGAGATCTTTCCAGGTCTCTTCCTATTCCTTGATGATTGTATGATTCTATTGAATTGCCATGCTTCCAGTTCTTTCTGAAAGGCAAAATGACTCGGTGAATCACTGACAGGGTATATAAAGAAGAGAGAGCCTGGCAAAACATTGCAAACCAGGATTGGTTTGGCAAGGCTCGGTAGGTCTTGCAACTGGAAAACCTGAAATACACCATCTACGTCAGCAGCAAGGGCCGGGGCTTGGTGACTCTGTGTTGTACAGGACCTTTGCCAGCAACAAGTTCATGGGGTGAGGTTACTAGCTGCAAGTCCTCAAAGGTGCACAGCTGCAAGCATGAGGCACTACGTTCTGAAGAATGGGAAATTGCAGGGAGTCAAGGGTTCTCTCCTGAAATCTCACCACCTCTAGAAGATGCGAGCCAGACAGGTCCAAGTATTTTTACATCTAGGTAGTCTCAATCCTGCTACTTTTAAGCTTCATGCTTTAACACATCTTCTTTTTCTTCTTAACCGCCTTTATGCTCCTTGCTTTTTAATTGTCATCTCATAACAAAAGTCCCTAGATTATCAGCCAACTCACCTTGTTAGTTAGAATAAAGAGAGATCAAAGAGCACCTTCTGGCAAACATCCAGCTCGTTTTCACTGTCCAACAACTCAAGAATGGGATTCACAGAATGTTAGGGACTGGAAGGGACCTCAAAAGATCACCTAGTCCAACCCTCTTTCCAAACCCGTGAGATGTGTGAGATGTTGGGAGCGTGCCACTCAGCATTTGGAAAACAATAACCGAGGTAGCGTGCTTGGCAGCACAGGTCTGCACTCTCCTTTCCACAGGCTGAGAGATGAGAGAAGCTAGAGCTGTGATTTTTCCCTGTGATCGTGTCGCAGGGCAAAGGCAGAGTAAACTATGAGAGTCAGGTCTTATTCTCCTGATATTATCATTGTGAATAGACTCTGCAGCCAGAGCTGGCTACATACTGTGGTTTTCAAGTCAGCAACTTCAGTTCCAGCCCTACACCAAGTACACCTGCGTGGGTTTGGAATGCAGTTGTCTTTAACTCGAGGCCCTGTTTCTAGACACTTAGTTTGAAAGTGAGGTGCTCAGAAATCAGGAGATCCAGAGCCGAGGCAGGTGCAGAGTCAATAGCTCACAGAAGGAGTCAGATGTAAGTAGTTACTCACAGTTCTCTCCATAGACACACAAGAAGAGGAGACTCTGAATTCTCAGAAGTATTGATTGCCACAGCTTCGAGTGGAGGTGTACCAGATAAGACCTTCCAAATAAAAACCAGCCTTCCTGAAGAAGAGCTTTAAGGAAACCACAGGCGTGTGCAAAGTGACAACAGTTCACACTGGTGGAAAGGTTTCACAATGAGGAGAGGCTGACGAGTTGCTAAAGAATATGCACAGCAAGGATGGACTGGAAATGGAAGCAGCTGCAGAGCCAAGAAAGGGAGGTCCAGCCCTGAGCATATTTCTTGTCCAAAGTGCTCCTGTCACAGAGCTATGGGATACAAAGGATGTATGGAAGGAACAGGTAATGGACTCATTCCAGTAATGGGCTGGGAAGCAAGATTTTCATCAATACAGCTGTTTTTTAGAGCTTATGTCCCAAAAGAAGCAGCATGAAGGCGTTTCTGTCGGAACACCATACTAAAACTTCAATCCTGCGCAAGAATGAAGTGCTCCTTGAGACACTAAAAGCAAGTTACACTTGGGTGCTTGGCTATCACTCACACCAGGCGCTTGGTCATTCAGAGTTTTGTCTCCCAGAGGAAAACAAACAAACCAACCCCAAACAACAAATCTAATTTCTTAAAACACTTAAACAACCTGACTTTCACACAGTGTGCATTCCATGTGACCGCAGCACAGGATGCCCGTAACCACAATGTTTGCCTAGCTGAAATAGCCCAGTTACTATCATCTCCATGGGGAAGGGTGTTTCAGCAGGACAAGAGTCCAGAGAAGTGGGTGATGTATGTAGAAACACACCCAGGAGACACACCTCACCATGGCCACGGCTTTCTAACCTAGAGTTCATTCAGGAAATACATTTGCAGGCTTGCAAGCACATGATGAGCTGAACTTTAAGATCCTCAGTTTGACGTGAGGATCTTAAAGGTCTCTCCCAATGAGAACAGTTTTAAGTGCCTGTGACTCCTAGCCAAGGTTATTTGCTTAGTGATGCAGTTTCATTTTAAAAATATTAAGGGTGTAAGTGTTACTTGCAGTACTGAAGCCTGTTTTAGAAGAGACATCCTCTAAGCTTAGGTCTTCTGTTTACTTAAATAACAGCCTTGAATGCTTTCCAAACATTCACTCTCTCCTACTTTCTTACAAGTTTTCTAAGTCTACACCTGTTGGAATTGAGGCACAAACAGACCAAGGCCGGCGGATGTAGGAATTGCCAGGGAAGCAGCACTAATCTGTTTTCAGATAGCAGGTCAGTTATTTCTTGATCTGGAAGTTCAATCTCTCTAACTCTGATGCTGGAAGAAAAGGCATCTGCACCGAGAGAGTAATACATGAAAAAGATCAGTCACTGTCACTGCAAGCGGGACAGAGCAGGGCTGAACGACTGAACTCGATTACTCCTCTTGCGCTTGATCCCCCTTTAATTAAACCAACTGCCAGCGATGCTAGAGGGGGCACAAAACACACACACAAAATCTGCAAGGCTGTGAACTCCCCCTGAAATCCAGCTGGGTGAGGTGGGCAATGCCAAGCAGGGATCAGGCTAAGGGGTCAAAACTACCCCCTAATTGATTCAAAATGCAAATACAGATAAGAATGCAGTGGCTCATTTTAAGTTAGGACTGGGGAGAGGGGATAACACCACTTACAAGAGTTAATTCACCAAGATACAGCAGGAAAAAGCAAGGTGTTATTTTTGGCTAGCCAAACTCAATTTAACCCCCCCTCCCCTGGCTACCAGCTGGCCGGAGAGACAGCAGAAAGGAAAAAAAAGCAAAAGAGAAAAGCTAATTAAAAAGAGGCCTTCCTTGTCTTGTCATTAGATAGCTCTTTTTGGCCTTTAGGGGCATGTTTTCAAAGAAAAGGCTGCCCTTCATGATCAGACTCACTCTTTCCATCTCCAAAGCTCCCACTGCACCATTCAAACACCCAACCCCCCCTCCGAACATTCAGTCCCAACACCACAGGGAAACGTAACCTGCAGCAGCACCACACTCCCAGGAAATCAACACCTATCAGCTACCCCAGAATAATTAAGAGAGGATAAAAAGACAGCTGCTTTCCCTCTGGCTTTTAATCACGGATCCAGCCCCTTAAAAGATTGCCAGGTTATAAGAGACTTAGAGAAGATTAGGCTGTTCATTACTGCCGGGGCGCGAGGGGACAGTTGCAGTAACTCGCACCAAGTACGCTTTCAGCGGTGAGGCAGGCGGCTTGTTCGAGTGTAATCTCACTTCTGACAAGAAGCAGGGCCGTAATCACCGAGCTTAATTCTGAGCCGAAAAACCATGGGAGGATTTCCAGAGCAACCTCTATTATTTTTAAAAAAGAAAACAAGAATTCAAGTCCTGATGCAGTGATGCTGGTGATAAATGTGAGTGAGTTTCAAGCAATAGCCAGGCTTCTATAGCATCAGGTTTTTCCTACTTGAACACTGACAATGCTGTCTCCAGACATTGATTTATACTTAAAGCAAGAAATTACTGCTGTCTCTATTTTTAAGATTGGAAAATAATAAAGAATCACAGAATTATTGAGGCTACAAAACACCTCTGACATCATCCAGCCCCTGACCTGACATCACTGCATCAGCCAGCCCAGGGCACTAAGTGCCACCTCCAGTCTTGGCTTAAACACCTCCAGGGATGGGGACTCCACCACCTCCCTGGGCAGTCCATTCCAGTGTCTGATCACCCTTTCCATGAGGAAGGGCTTCCTAACATCCAACCTAACCCTGGCATAGCTTCAGGCCCTGTTCTCTAGTGCTGTCAGTCGCTGGGAGAAGAGCCCAACCCCACCTGACCACAACTTCCCTTCAGATAATTACAGAGAGAAACAAAGTCCCCCCCTGAATCTCCCCTTCTCCAGGTTAAACTCGAGGGGAGGCCACACCAGTGCCCACTACACAGGGAGAATTTCAACCCTAGTCCTGCTGGCCACACTATTCCTGATGCGAGACAGGATGCCTTTGGCCTGTTGTGCCACCTGGGCACCCTGCTGGCTCCTGTTCAGCCAGTTGTCACCCAGTGCTGCCAGGTCCCACTCTGCTGCTCTCCAGCCACTCATCCCCCAGCCTGTAGCACTGCCGGGGGTTATTGTGACCAAAATGTAGGACCCTGCCCTTGGCCCTCTTCAACCTCATCCTGTTGGCCTCTGCCCAAAGATTCTAAAGAAGCTTTTCTATTCTCCTGGCAACCTCTCAGAACAGAAGTAACAGGTTCTGGGCTCACAATAGCTGAATCAAAAATGCAGTTTTAACTGGAACGTGTGATTTAACAGAAACTCTAAGTACAAGAGTGAACAAGTTGCAAGCATAACTCAGCTGAAGCACTTGATTCTCAGTAGAGGAGTACATGCCCATGATGCTTTCACTCCAGGTACCTGGCAGCCCTTTAGAGCAACCATGAAAGCAGGCTGGCCAGCCGACACTGCCAACGTACCAGTTCTCCAGAACACGGGTGCTATTCCACACTCGCTGCTGCAGGTATTTTAAAGCACGAGCTCACGGAAATAACACCTCTTAGAGCTGCCACGAGGGAACCGAAGAGAAACCTAAAAGGGTTTCAAATAGGCTGAGTTAAAATATCCATCGCAAAGATTGGCAGCTTAGCCATACTACTCCATCTCGAATCCAGCTGCAGGTTGCTTTGGAAGAACATTAAAGTGGGATTTTTTAGCTCTTTCAGCTCTTCACAGCTGTGCAGTCACAAGCCTGCACCCCCACCGACACTACACCCAAGACTGAGTTCCACAGGGAAGGCAGGCAATAAACACATCCGAACCTCCAATGCTGAACTTCTCGCACGCACAAAACACCCCGTCTTGCAAATCAGAGCTTGTGGAAGGAGAAGAGAATGGCATTATCACAGTCTCACAGTACTGATGAGGCTGGAAAAGACCTTAAAGATCGTTCAGTCCAACCTAAAACCAATCCAGTAACCCTAACATCTAGCTCATGCCACTCAGCACTTCATCCAGCCTGACCTTGAACACCTCCAGGGACAGTGACCCGACCCCCTCCGTGGGCAGCCTGTTCCACAATCTGATCACTGATCTTTCCTGTAAGACATTCATTTTAGTTTATCCAGCTTTGAAGAAACCTTGCTTAGGAGAGACTTAGAAAAACCAAGTAACCAGAAACTTATCACTGTTCCACAGCACACGAGGCGCAGCAGCACCCTTGCAATCAGTGCAGGTGCTTCCCCCTGTTAAATGTACTTTGCACAGCGCTGTTAACGCTGCCAGGGAGCATTAAAACCACAGCAAGCGTTTGAATGTGTATTTGGCACACACTGAAACAGCCCTGCTTTCTGAAAATTAAAAACCACCCCAGAAAAACAAAAAGAATCACAATAACGGCCTCTAATTCTACTTTTAACACGCGTTCGTAAGCGCACCCCGGTACTCAGAGCCTAGCTTTGTCACAAATAAGAATCAGAGGCATCCTGCTTCCTAACAGCCCTCAGCACAGGAAGGATGTAGACCTATTGGAGCACACACCTCTCCAGAGGAGGCCACCCAAATGCTCAGGGGAATGGAACACCTCTCTTGTCAGGACAGGCCGAGAGAGCCGGGGCTGTTCAGCCTGGAGAAGAGAAGGCTCTGGAGGGACCCTTCAATATCTGAAGGGGGCCTATCTGAAAGCAGGCAAGGTCTATTTCAAAGGGTTTGTATGGATAGGACAAGGAGCATGGGTTCAAGCAGGGAAAGGAGAGGTTTGAGAGGTTTAGGCTGGAGATTAGAAGGTGGGGCTGCAAAGGGTGGAATGGTCTGCCCAGGGAGGTGGTGGGGGCCATTTAAGGTCAGGATTGATGAGGCTCTGAGCAACCTGACCTCAGTAGAGATGTCTCTGCTTGTGTAGGGAGGCTGGACTAGGTGATCTCTGGAGGTCCCTTGCAGCCTGGAACATTCTATGATAACTCTCCAGGCTTGGCTGACACAGGAAGAAGTTGCTCTGTAGCACATGCTAAGCAAATAGGTTGTTGGTCCATCTAGGCTGCCTCTTGAGGTAAAAAAGTAGTAATAAAAACATCATCCCCACCTTGACAACTCTAGTGGCATCAACTGGTTGTCTGTGCCAGTAAGAATTTGGTCGAGTGAGACATATGATGGGTGAAGTGACTTCACAGCAGCGGTGACACACCAGTGCGTGTTGTGCGCACAGCAAAGGAAGCGAGCACAAACCCTTCAAAACAAACAAGACAAGAACCCAGCCCACAGCATCATCTCGATATTAACCATAAGAGCAATCAGTTTAATTCAATGACAGCTTTATTGAAGGAAAACCAAAACCAGCACCTGTAAGTAAAGATTCCACTTCATTACAAAGTTGTAAGTTAGGAAAAAAGAGCTTTATCAAAGTGGAAACCAAGCAGTGCGAATACAGAGAAAAAACACAGCAGCCAACAAGCTCAGTAACAGCATAAAACTGTGGGAGATTTCAGAGAATTGGGGTTTTATTTTACAGAACAGTTATGCCGTTTTTAATGTCATCAGGCACAGGGGTTTTTAAGAAAATGAACCACTTCTGTACTCTCTGTCCCACACAGTCAGCATTTGCTATGGTTGCAAACATTAGTTCTTAAGACGAGTGTGTGTTTAAATGTCATCCTCCTCCTCAGTTTGTTCACAACAGGTCTTTCTTACTTTAATTACAAAATAAGCAAGATCCATTGTCAGAAACTCAGAGGCTCTTTCAACCTCTTGGCACACAAGGAAAGGGGACGAGCACTGAGCTCGTTGTGAGCACTGAATTGCCCACAAGGCAAATTCCAGAACACCTGTTTCACACTGCACATGAGCAACAGTGCCATGAGCCACCTCCAAGTGCAACACACACCAGCTGCCATCTACCTACAAGTTACCATCGTTTAAAGCCTGCCATCCTGCACCTTAGCAAAGACCAGCATACCGAGTCGTTGCCTCTTCTTAACAGCACTTAGACACAGAGCCTAACGCACAACAAACCCAGCAAAACCACCCCCATGATTCTTAAAAGAATTCCAGCTCGGTGCAGAAGTTTCTTACTCAATTTTTGAAACAGCTGGCAAATACTAAATAAAATGAGTTGTTCACATCACTGTAGAACTATCTGCTGAGCAGCAGCATTCCCAGTGGATTTCATCGTACAGAACACAGCAAAACTTCGACGTAATGAAAATTAACCCCAATTATCCTACTGTTTCCTGTATATAGTCTTGCATCTTCATTTCTACTACCATTTCTATTTCTACTATTTACTGATCCCAGATATGCACATCTCATGCTAGAACTGTATAGCTCAGGGAAGCTATGCTACCTGTATCAGTAAAAAAAACCAAAGACCCCAAAACCCAGATAGGCAAGCTGATCGAGAGGGAGGTTGGGCTAAAAGCACTGCTAGAACATCAAACCCTACTGAGGCCAGAGATCCAACATCACACAAGTCTCTTGAGTTAAGTGCTGTAGGCGAGGAGTTCGGGAAGGAAAGAGCTCTGAAATTTAAAACACAGACATCTCTATGTGCAGTAAAGAGTGTACAAACACACAATCCTGACTTCCAGAACAAAACAGAGAGATGGGAACTGCTGCAGAAATACCCACCGCACCAGACACACAAAGCTTACCGTATCAAAACTTGGATAACAAAAACAACGCTGTAACAGTGCAATCTAATTCAGACTGGAACTGGACAAGACAGAAATTCCATAGATGAGTTTACTCCTCAATTATGTCAAATTCTACAAAATATTTGCCAAAGTGGAAAAATCTGCTGCTGCAAAACTTGGCAATAGCCTGAACACATCTGCTTGTGGGTAAGAACCTGTAGAGTCTTACTCCAATAGAGCAGAGTGGTTTTAAATCAAGACTGCTCGTAGATGAAGTGACAAACCCTGAGTGTTTTCACATATTGGCAAGAAAATGCTGAGCCTCTCCTACTGTCTGACCTTCACAGAGACAGAACACAACACCAAATGGCAACACAAACCCAGCAGCGCTCTGGTGTTCACTGTGTCTTGGCCGTTTCTCTTAGAGGTCCCTCCCTTTAAGGGCACAATCACTTAGCTTCACGTGCTGTGCAGGAAAATTTGCTCTTCTCTTCTACTGACTAAAAGGCTGCGGAGATGGAAGTACAGCTTTAAAAAGGATAGGAGGGAAGGAAAGAGAAAAACCTACTGAAGTTAACGTGCAATCTATTGGTAGTTTTCTGATATGTATCTGACAGTTACCCGCTATGTACTGGTAGTTCCTAACTTTCCTACTTCTATGTGATTGTCTGACGAGCCCAAAGGTTCTGGTTTAGCTAGTATGCAAGTTGAAAGACTAATATTCAGCATACCCAGTCCTCAAGTTCCTCAACAGTAACTGCTGGAGAGCTAGAGTACCACAAACCTGTATACACTATTCAAGGAATGAGCCAAAGGTTCTTACTCCTCATCTGAGGTATCCAGAAAAAGAACCCAGAACTCAAATTCCACTACAGGGACTGCTGATGAGCTTAGAATGATGATCAGAGTTAACAGCTTTCCTGGAGAGGGGTAGAAGGAATAATATATTATACACTTCGAGCATTTTCTAAAAATGCCCACAGAAGGCATTAGAGTCACAGTTCAATGACCCTTAAACAAGGGGATTCTGTAAACGTTGTAATAAAAGACTAACAGAGGCCCTCTGGCAGATGTAAATTAGGTTTTGAACCTCCTCCCCCATCAAAAAAGCCACAAATCAGTTTAGTTACTTGTCTTAGATCAGTCAAGGAAAAGAAGTGTAAGTATTCTTGAATTCCCAGTCTCTCTTGGACATTGAGCTAGTCCTTCCTTTCAAGGAAGCATGGTTGGTTTTCACAAAATAGGGGGTGGGAAGAAGCACCAGGACATAGCACTTGAACAATATCCTGCGTAACTGACTCATCACAGCAGCAGAGCCATGTTTTCAAGATGGCATTTTCCATCCAAATGCTTTTTTAAGAGTGATTCTAGCCAACTGGACCCCACAGAAAATCCCCCTTACATACCACCTCCTCAAAAGGGAGTTTTGTTCTGTTGGGTTGAGAAACCTAACAGCAGGATGCGTTTTACAGATTATCAGAAGGATATTTATGTTTAAGATACTGAATTAACTCAATTTTTAGTAACTCTGAGGAATCCAGATTTATTTGGCTTCACCGGCTCACACTTCACTGCCAAGTAGACCTAGGTTTTTCCTACGTTGAAGGCTTTGTGGTACAAGTAGAAAAATACACCGGCCTTGCAAACACGGTGCTTTCAAATTATTAGGCTGCTGGTAGATGGAGGAAGAGAAGCTTTAGTTCGTACTGAGATGCACAAGATAACTGTATTCAAAGACATGGCTACAGCCAGACGGTTTGGAAAGCGGTTAATCAGTATCTCACACAGTGGCAACCTGTGCTCAGATACTAAAGAACTGACTACTGCAAAGGTTTGGAAATAAATGATTGCACACACCACTCAGAAGATAAATAGAACATAGAGTGACTTTGGAATTTGGATACCCACTGTTCGGTATTTGTTTGGTGCTGGCAGCTAGGCTGTTTACACACTTCATTTGCTAAGACTAGCTCCTCAGGCAGAAGTATTTCAGTAGCCTATGCAAGAGCTTTAGGCAAAATGAAACTGGTCCTGCTTACCCCAAAAAAAGCCAAAAGCAAACCAAAACACAACCTAAAGAAACAGCCCCAAACACAAAGAAACAACACTGAACTTATTTACAAGTTCATAGAGGTATTCTCCATGGCCCCAACTGCTTCAACAACCCACTTTATCAGTAGCTTGTCCTTTAAGAAAGGACCTACATAAATTCTCTTGGCTTATCTATCATATCCTTGAGTCTATCAGTGCTCCTATGCTACAGACGGGGGAGGAAAGAAGCACTTCACTGCATTTTCCTTCCCTATACTGTAAATATTGCCATTAGCTGGAGACAAGGCGAAGAACTCCGGTTACCTGGCAGCTGAAAAATTCCATTAAACTTATTTTGCAAGTGCTTTTCCTACAGGACTCAAGTTTTTAAAGACAAAAACGGTCCTTTCACATATTTTAAAGAAAAAAAAGCATTGGTCTAATCTGAAAAACCACACAGTTCATTAAAAAAAAGCAGTCTTCACATACTTACTCAAAACCCACAGTTTCATTTAGAATCTAATATTTTAGAAGAACAAAACCTCCCAATATTCCATTATTTAAGGCAAACAGTGCCCAGAGTAAGCAAAATAAGGCTAGTCAAAAAAACCCAAACAAGATCAGGTTGTCAGTTCTTTTTCTTGAAAAGGAAATCCTCTAGACTGGCATAGGCTCATCAGAGTCAAGGCCTCTGTTTCACAGGCTTCTCATATCACTGTGTTACTCCAGCAAAACGAAATTACGTGATTTCACATCAGTATCTCTGCCCAGATCTTCTGCCAGACTGAAGCTCTGCAGCTCACGAGCACCTTGTCCTATAGACACCATCACTTTGAAAACCAAGCATCTGCATACATTGGATTCAGTACAAGCTGCCTTTAATAACAGGCTGGAAGGCACTTTTTAAGACACAAGGAGGAAAATATAAACACAGCCATCTGAATGTATTTCTATCTTCCCTAGAACTTTGTGAAGCAATCCAGTGTTCCCATTAGGTCAGACAGACTGAAATACACTTCTTCACAGCATCCCTAAAGGCAGGAAAATAAAGATGTAGTTAAAACACAAAACCAGAGTCACTTCAGTTACACTGCTTGGTGAGACTTATTCCATGCTGCTATCACACCTGGGACAAGAGATCAGCTGATCATGTATTAATTGTGCTTGCATCATTTGCACAGCTACATGAATGCACTGGAGACAAGCGGATCTGCCCAACTGCAATGGAAATGATACTTGCAGGTCTATGTTGAGCTGATCCATTAAAGGCAGAGGCTAATGGAGCAGGTTAGACAACAGTGCTGAAACACAGAGCAGTGCTCATGTGGAGAACAGGAGAAAAAAAGGGCACACAGGTGAATATACTCGTGTAACAGCATTTTGGACCAACGTTTAGGCATTCCAAAGGCAAGCCTTAAGTAAGTGCAGCACTGGTCTCCAAAGGCAAGCCTTAAGTGCAGCACTGGTCAGTATGCTTGGCTGTTTTTATAGGAAACCCTCTTGTTTTGTTACTATTGTGTTCTCCCGCTAGAGAAGATGCAAAATACATTTGTGGATGACACCATGTTGGGAGGCAGTGTTGACCTGCTGAAGGGGAGGAGGATGCTGCGGAAAGATCTGGACAGGCTAGGTCATTGGGCAGAGGCCAACGGGATGAAGTTTAACAAGGCCAAGTGCAGGGTCCTACACTTTGGCCACAACAAAGACTAGGGGATGAGTGGTTGGAGATTGGCCTGGCAGAGATGGACCCGGCAGTACTGGTTGACAACCAGCTGAAAAGGAGCCAGCAGTGTGTCCAAGTGGCACAAAAGGTCAATGGCATCCTGGAATAGTGTGTCCAGCAGGACTGAGGATGCAATTCTCCCCCTGAACTGAGCATTGGTGAGGTCTCCCCTCAAGTACTAGGGGCAGTTCTGGGCCCCCTGCTTCAAGAAAGAGATTGAGGTGCTGGAGTGGGACCAGAAGAGGGAGCTAGGGTTGCTTAGCCTGGAGGAGACTCAAGCTGCACCAGTGGAGGTTTAGGTTGGATCATAGGAATCCCTTTGTCATGGAAAGACACTGGAATGGCCTGCCCAGGGAAGTGGTGGAGTCCTCATCTCTGGAGGTGTTTAAGGACAGACTGGATGTGGCACTTATTGCCCTGGTCTGGCTGATGTGGTGATGCCAGGTCATGGGCTGGGACAAATGATCTCACAGGTGTTTTCCAGCCTTCACATTTCACTACATGTACCTCCTTCTCCTAAAATATTACCCTTGAAGAAGTTCTGAAGTCATAAATTACAATGCTTCTATAAACTAATCTGTGTGATAAAAATTCAAGATGGTAAAACAAACCTCAAACCACAACTAAGGGAGTAAGGACACTTACCTTGCAAATGGTATGAAGGAAATGCTGTACCTAAGAAAAAGATTTTAAAAGTTACTCTTCACATCAGATTTTGTAAGAGTCACTATCAAAAAGAACAACCCTTCCCTAAAAAAGGGACTGCAAAATACACAACCAAAATGAATTTGCAAGCAACAGGAATGAGTTTCCTTGGAAATCATCGCCTGCAAAACACTATGACAACAGTCAGGGGATACTGCAGCAGCATTTGAACAACAGTTCTCCTGCTCTTATGTTCTTACGCTCCAACACCTACAAGCAAGTGAACCGAGTGGTAAAGTCTGGCTAGATGCTGGTATTAGTGCCTGTACTGCTTCCGTGGCATTACACAGAGCATACGCGAGACGATACTGGCACTTGACTAGCATGTCTGAGGCTTTTAATAAGACAAATCTAGGGAAGCACCTAAGAGGAATACCAGACAGTACACAATAAATCAGTTTAAAATAAAGCAGTTTTACTTGAAGCTCACAACTATTTAACACATATTTGCTCCGGAATTAGAGCCACAAGCTCCATCTCCAAAGCCTCTGAAATGGTTCGAGAGATCAAGGAGCGGGAGCAAGTCATCTCCTCATGGCTGTGCTGTCTTGCATCTAAGAGAATGTAGAGGAGAAAATTCTGCTTCCCTCTAGTACAGGCAAAGTCAAAACGTATTCACAGTTCAGCTACTGAGATTAGGTGCAGTAAAAAACTGGCATGTGTGGGGAGGAAGTCACTTACCAAGCCAAGGCAAAGAACTGTAAAATGCAGAAAAGGAGCGCAAGTCCTTCCTTACGCCACTAGAAGAGGACACCAGGGTGGAAGCAGACAGAAAGGACAGTGTAAGAATCTTAAGTTTAAAGCTATACTCCAGTTATATATACATATAGAACTCAAGTACTCACCCAGAAAGCAGAACACAGTGTTAGTACAAGACACAACTAAAAGAAAACAAACAGTTTTTATTAAACACAGAAACAGCTGTAGACACTGCAATGAGTTGTTGCAGAAAGAGATGACAGCATTCTGTAGCTTTACCTAGCCCCATGTAAGAGTTCCTCCTATTTAAAATGCACTTGCTATTTCATTTCTAAAGTAAATTAAAGCAATGAGAAAAAAGCATCGTGGTATCTCAGAAAATAATTTAATGGCTTCAAATGATCAAGAGTAAAAGGTTCCTACTTCAGCCCACACACCCCTTGGCGTCATATCCCACACTTCACTGTTCTGCATCAGCCTTTTCACTTACAGTTCTAGTTTTTCTGTTCCTGTACCTGTCACCTCTCCTCAACTCTCAATAATATCATGGGGTTTAAGTTGCCACTATTTACTTCTTATTGATTCAAACTACAGTATGCTTCCCAGAACTAGTAGCTCTCCTGTTTAATATCAAGTCCAGCTCAGCCCTTTTACTTTTTTCAGAGTTGCACTGCATCTTTACTGCAGTTAAAATCCACCAGACCATTGTGGATTATTTTCTGTTTTAACCCTCAGTTTTGACAAGTTCAAGTTGTCACAGAATCACAAAAACAATCCTGGTTGGAAAGGACCTCCTAGATCACCAACCACCCCCACACCAACAAAAAACCTAAATACCTGATCAGTTGAAAAAAACACAAACTAACCCCCTTCATGCCTGCCACTCCAGCCTGTCATGAAGCACCATGGCTACACAGTTCTTAAACACCTCCAGGGATGGGGACTCCACCACCTCTCTGGGAAGGCCCTTCCAGTGCCTCACCACTCTTTCTGTAAAGAATTTCATCCCGAGATCTAATCTAAACCTCCCCTGCCTCAACTTCAGACCACTGCCCCTGGGTCTGTCAGCAGTCACTAAGAAGAGGCCAACAGCTACCTCCCTACAATCTCCTTTCAGGTAACAGTAGAGGGCAATGAAGTCCCCTTCAGCCTCCTCCAAACTCACCCTGCCCAGCTCCCTCAGCCTCTCCTCATACGACTTGTTCTCTAAACTCCTCACAAGCTTGGTAGCTCTCTTCTGGACCTGCTCCAGCATCTCAGCCTCTTTTCTATAACCAGCAGCCAGCTAGATTTCACCCCATTAATCACAACTCTCTGGGAACAACCATCCAGCCATTTTTAATCTAAGACACAAAAGCTCATTTAGGAATGAGCAGATGCTGATCCTTGATATTCATCAACACCTAGCAACCTTGTGATACACACATGCTGCTGGTGATTATAACTTGCATTTTTCTGCTTGAGTGAAAAGAAAAACAAGAAGACAGTAACACCTGCATTGCCAAAGAAACCATACACTTGAATACCAATCCTCAATCATGATTTCTGACATCAAGTGTCGTTTTTCAGTTAGTGTTAGGGTAGTGAGTTGCACCTTGGTCTAAATACTACATCATGCACGTAATAAATCTCTGGATTCCAGCAAGGAACGTCCCAGGCATTCTGCTGACTCCAAGCACTCTATATGCCTAAATACCACTGCCTGCTGCTGGTCTGCTAGCAATATCTCAAGCTGCATCAGTTGCCTGCAGCCTCTCTGGACGGAGCTCATGCCAAGCAAATGCTCTGAAGACATACACAGTTTAAATGGAAGAACAGCTTCTCACAAGTTAAAACACCCACCAGATTTTAGGCTTTCCAAGAGAAAACAGGCTAAATCCATAAACCCATGGTGTGACTTCAGTTGAATTTGCAATTTCACTGTGTCATACAAGTTTTCAAACCTGAAACCATGGGTCAACTGTTGTGATTTCCTGTATTTTTATAGCCATATGAACAAGGCATAGAGATTCCCCAGTCAGGACTGGCACAGCATGCTAAAAAAGCACCAGCATAGAATTGTTTAGGTTGTAAAAGACTTAAAAGCATGGTTCACACCTATCAGCCACACACCCCTAATGCTTAAGTAACCTAATAACCTTGCTTCAGCCCAGTCTTTCATAATAGGAAGGCAACTCTTCTGGTGCTACACATCTCTTTCCCGCTGTAGCAGATCTTCAGGGTGTTTGACTACAACAACAAAGAACCCATACGCATAAACACATCTTGAGACAGTTACATCGACTTAAAAGGACTTTACAATAGAAGTTGTTTAAAGTTTAGCATGAGTTAAAACCTATTCCTTTAATACTTACCAGCATAACAGTGGTAGCAATCAAACGTGTAGGCTCAAACATCCTTTTCAATTGTTTCATGGGTCCCATAAGAAAGAGAGTGCTGTGAAAAACAAGGCAAGATGAACCGAGGCAGAAAGGCAAAAGTGAAACTAGGTAAAGATTTCTTGCTAAGTGGGACAGTTTTGTTCAATTCTCTGTTCTCATACAGGTCATTGCTTTTCTTTAAACAGAAGGATGATTTACACAAGCAGGTCTTCCCACGCAAACGTGAGTTTCTACTGCTTCATGCATCCACCAACTACTCTGCTAATTTATCTGCCTTTATCAAGGAACTACTACACAAAGCTTGTTACCTCCCAATAGATGCAATGTTCCCCAGCGTATAAAACACCGCAAAGAGCGTCAGCCCCTTCCTTGGTACCCACAGCAGACAACTACCCTAGAAAAGAACATTTAGAGAGAAAAAGAGAGGAGAAAAGGAACAACTGTTTTAAAAAGCAAAAGAAACACACGCAAGAAACGTCACGAAGTCTCACAAAACCTGAAACCCAAACTGCAGAACGGTGCGAGCGCTGCATTTGTGGGCATTTCTGTTAAGAGTGAGAGCCCTGAACCCAGCTGGAAGGGGGTCAGGTGCTTGCAGAGACACAGAGACAGCAAGCACCTGCACACAGGAAGGCAGCGATTCCTGCGGCTCCTGAGACTCGAGTATCGAGGAAAGCGAGAAGTTCCTCACCAAAAGCGAGCACAGGCATCCTATCGCAAAACAAGCAACGAAACCCTTGACCCTGGTGCCCCAGCTCAAGGAAGTGGCATCAACAACCTGCAGAGGAGGAACAAGAACTGAAGTTACCCCTCGAGAGCCTCGCCACGTTAACAAGTGGGCGCTGAAAGGCGGCTCCCGGTAGCCGCCGCTGCTGCCCGGGGCTGCCCGACTCGCACGGGGGCTAATGCGAGAGGCTCGGGACTTTACCTCAGCCAGACCGCTCGGCTCCTCCGCGTCGCGGCCGCTCAGCACCCGCTTGAGCTTGTCCATGGGGCCCGCCTCACCCCAGCGGCGCTCCCCCGCCTCACAGACTACCGCGCCCGGCGTGCACCGCGCCGCGGCCGCTCCACCTGCTCCGGGCAGGTAGATGAGGCCGCCGGCGGCTGCGCCGTGCCTGCTGGTGGGTGGAATCCGCCGGTGCGTGGCCACAGACCGGAAAACACCAGGCTTCCAGGGTGGGGAAGTGCCGGAGCGGTCTCCCGAGTTACAGCCCCGCGGAGGCGTGGGGAGGCTGAGGGTGGAGAGGCCCCGGAAAGAGCTCTGCTGGAGCACGTGCACCCACTCAGTACTGCCACCATGCAACGTCGGGGAGAGCAAGGGCACTTTAGCACCCATTGCCAAGTTGGTGTGAGAAATTGTATTCACATTATTCATAGGTTTGGTTTGGGTAGTGTATGAGACAGCAAAGGCTTCCACCTTCCCTGGGCTCAAACGCTTCCAGCGATGGAGAATTCACAATCTTAAGAGCAGCCGGTTCCAGTGCCTCACCAACTTCATCGTGAGGAATCTCTTATTAAATCCAATCTAAATCTCTCTCCTTTTAGCTTGAAACCATTCCCCCTTGTCCTATCACTAGAGTCCACCATAAAAAGCCCCTCTACAGCTTTCCTGTTCAGGTATTGCAATGTTGTTCTAAGATCCCCTTTATCAAGGTTGAATGATCCCAATTACCTTTGTCTGCAACAGAGCGATGCTCCAGCCCTCTGATCATCCCTGTGGTCCTCCTCTGGACTCACTCCAACTGTTCCATATCCACAACTGGATAAAGTACTCCAGGTGAGGTCTCATGAGTGCAGAACGGAGGGAGTGAATCACTCTCCTGGACCTGCTGGTGATGCTTCTCTTGATACAGCCAAGGATATGGTTGGCCTTCCGGGGTGCACTCATGGATTGCCAGCTCATGTTAAGCTTCTCAGCTACCAGCACCCTCCAGTCCTTCTCCTCAGGGCTGCTCTCCATCCTTTCACCACACATCCTGTGTGACCTGAGCACTTATTTTGCTTGTATAAAAACAGAGCTATAAAATGTTTGCTATGTTTTATTTAGCAACATAGAAGAAAGAGTAAAGTGCCACACGTTAAAGTTGTCACAAACAACTGAAGAATTACCCCACTCCCTCCTCCTTAGTACTTTTCTGTGGGATATTTGTACCAGAGAACTTGTACACACCAGTTTATGCTGCTGCTTCTTTGTAATCCATGTGGTACGGGAGAGTCACAAAGTGCTCCAAGTTTTACTTCATAGAACATACTCTTGTGATGGTCTATGTGTTCCACTTAAACGTACAGCACCCAGAACAGATGGATATCACATATCTATAAGAGAGTCAGGAGTCATTCCAGACAGCAGTTTCAGCAGGTCATGCATTTGTATGTACGATGAGCAAGATAAAATACACAAAGCCTGTTAAACAGGCAGAACACCCTTTCCTGTGCTAGGCATGTTGAGTCAGTGGGTCCTCTTCCCCACTACACTCCAGCCCAATGGAGCTTCATGTTAGCTTCAGTGACCAAATCAGAATCACAAATTAATTAGTGAGGACAAATAGAGTGTAAAGCTAGCACTACACCAGCTCTCTTCTCAGTCACAACCAGCTTGAGAGCACGTTTTGGTAAGCCTTTAAGGCATGTAAAATACTATGTGCATAGAGTAAAAAAAGTGTCGGAATTTACTTTTACCAGCAAAATCTCTCTTCACCCTTACTTATGCTTCNGCATCATTTCAGTTCTCCTCACTCCTTTCATCCCACAGATCACAGGATTTCTTGCAATCATCTTTCTCAAAGGACTCCAAAGGCTGAAAGTGTGTTCAGGAAAAATATATTGTAATCACTATCTTTTCACCAATCAATCCTCAGAGAGCATCAGCAAGATAAGGATGTTTCAACTCTCATTAACATACAGGGGACTGAGGCACAAAAGAAGTGACTTCCCCATGGTTTGAAAAGCTCCGTGACACTGGAAAAACTGCCATGAGTTCCTGCCTTTTGTGCTCGAGATCAATGGATCAGAACAAGTAGCCTGAAACAAAGTGTGTGGATTGTTTTTATTAAGAAAAGTCACTTAGATGGCAACAGACTTTTTTTTCTAAAATCCTCAGGGTCTTTCTCTTAAGTGAAAACCATTTAAAGACCTGGTTAAACACGAGGTTTTGGGGTGGGTTGTTTCTATTAAGCCATGCAGTGTAGAATATACAGATTTTTAAACAGAAGTCCCAAGACATCAGAATACATACACATTATTTGCCATCACCTTAACCCACAAGGCCTGCTTTTTGCTACAGTTTGTTTCCTGTGCTTCACCAAGAGCAGAGAACCTAGACAAGTCTGTTTAGCCTCCCCATTCTGAAGCCAATGCATTAACATAATTTAGGATTTCTGAAAGCAATAGAAACATTTAAACTACAAAGTGTTGAGTTAAAACCATGACTATACAGGAGATCATACTTCTACTAATACCAGAAGTTCAATTTTAAAAGTAAACCAAAATTATGTATCTGGAAGAAGTTAGCACCCTTTAAGGCTCTATAGGATCTCGTTTGTCAAACAGCAAATACCTTTAGGTATTAGAGACCAAACACCCCTCTCCTCTCCACTCTTAAGCCACTCTGCAATTTAGCAGAGCAGTACAACCACCATACATGGGCACGATCCAGTATGTGCAAGAGGTTTCTCATACAGTATATTACTGTAGCTAGAGACATCTGGCTGACACCAGATTAAACTAAGGTCTGAACAATGTCTCTCTCAATCTCCAGTGTTTCTCTGGCCCTGGGCTTACAACTTCACAAATAAGGTAATTTTACCTTTATATAGTGTCAAACAAATGCAACTCCTTTTTAACTTTCTCGTTTAACCTGTGCTCAGATGAAATCCATAGTCTCAAAAGTTAGAGTCTGGATCAGATGTTCCAAAAAGTAGCATAACTGTTTATTCACTCACAGAGGGAAGCCGGCAAAGTGTGCAGTTTAGGACTGATAAAACAAACACAGAGGAAAAGAGGATTTTCTTTCTTACTGTGGAAGATTCTTCAATAGCAATTTTACAGCTCCAGTAGTCTCTTAGTATCTGAAGCAGCAAGAACAAAATCTTCATCAGATGTTTGTGGTGGAGGGTCCTGCCTAACCAGTAAACTGAACAGACCCCGCACTCTTAATCATGAATCTTTCTCCAATATTGCTGAAAACTGTAACTCAACATCAGACCATCACAAACTCCAGATACAGATTAAAAAACAAAAACCAACAAAAACCCCACCATTAGCAAAACCTGCTTGAAATGTTTTCTCCCAGGGCTACAGAAAAATTAGCCAGATTCTTTATTCCACTAGTAGTGAAACCTTCCTCCCCCACACCATAGCGATGGTTACAAGATCACATCATCTCCAGTCTATTTCAAGTCCACATAAAGTCACATTTATTTAGACTTCACAGGCATGGCTTCCAATGGCGCTTCTGGTTTAGGTTCCAGCTTCTCTGGGAATTCGAGTTTTTCACAGATTGTCTCCTTTATGGGTAGATACTGAGAGATCTCATTAGGTTCCGTGAACAGGGAAGGTGGAACGTGCTAAGAAGCAAAAATTGTACATTAAATGAGTGAAGGAAAAGAGAATTGGGGAGAAGTAGTAAAATGGTATTCTAAAACCAAACTTTTTACAGACAACTAATCTATAATTTAGCTCAATTAAACACTTTAATCAGGCATGAGTATTAAAACGTACCTTATAACTTTAAATGTACATGCAGTCTTCTACTGCTTGTGTGGATCAACAGGCTAAGAATTTATCAGTTTAATAATTTAATGTTTTAAGCACTAAATTATTAAGAGCTCCGGTAAATCTGAGACATTCCTGAACAGTGCTTTAAAATATACATATATATATATTCATCATCTGAATGCAACAAGAAGTCTTTTTGAGGTTGTAGTATTAGGTGAGACTAGGATGGTCACAAGAGATCCTACGTTTAATGTCTTCTATCCATTGCAGCATCTTCACTGGAGTTGCTCAGATTTAGCTATTAATAATTGATATCCCTTAACATTTATCTTAGTTTTATGAAGTCTACCACTGACATCTATAGAATATACTAAAACACACTGGATTTTTATTTCCCATTTGAAGAAATTAGATGTATCTTTCTCTGCAGAGTCCAGCAGACAACCACAAGACATTGGATGAAAAAATACCCAACCCACTATTGTGAGCAAATTGCCTTCAAACTTTCTAACAGCATTCCTTAAGATAGGTATACAGAGCTATTCTACCACAACCTGCCTACCCCTAACATGCAAGAAATCATACTGCTGTTTCATCAGTTTCAAATCCGAGTGAAGCAGCAATCTATTTCTGCTAAGAAACTGCAGATATGGTTGCCCCTTTCCTACAAAATAAAGTATCTGCAGAAATATTCCCTCAGGAACACAGTCATCTTGTACAGGTGAAGGAAAAACAAGGGCAAAGAAAACTAGCAAGACTATGTAAGATCAGGTATTGGGTCAGGAACAATAGTCAACTGCTGCAAATCCAAACATGCCACAAATTATTACAGAATAATCCTGGTTGGAAAGGACCTCCTAGATCATCAAGTCAAATCATCCCCACACCAACAAAACATACCTGATCAATCAAAAAAACCCACAAAATAACACCCTCCATGCCTGCCACTCTAGCCTGTCATGNGGACACACTCCAGCATCTCAATGTCTTTCCTATAATGAGGGGACCAGAAATGAACACAGCGCTCAAGATGAGTCTTCACAAGGGCTGAGTACAAGGGCAGCATAACTTCTCCTGCTGACCACGCTATTCCTGATCCACTAATTTAAAAGCAGAAAAAACACACAATCCTGGATTTTGGTGATCTGAGCCCTTACATTCTCCCCTGAAATCGCCAAAAAACATGTCACATAGACAGAAAAGTTTATCCTCCGTAGCAGTTCCAATGTCTTCCAGGCACCAGTATTTTCTATGCTAATCACAAAACTGTTTTTAAAAGTAGACAGAAAAAAAGTGCAGTACCTTTAAACTTGATATTTTGCTCTCTCTGGATGTATACTCTCGCAACATGTAGGCCTTGTCAGCCTAATGGGAAAAAACACCATCAAAAATTAATGACAATATTATCATCTGGCATCACTGCAAAATGAGCATTTTAAACGCACTGGATGTAGGAAGCATTTGGATTTGCTTGATCATGGATTTTCATCTGGGAACAGAAATGTACATTCACATCCACAAAGACAGAGAAAAATGTTTGACAGTATCATCTGCCCCGAAAAATCAGCTTTCTGTGCGCATGCATGAAAAGAAATACCTATGACTGGGTATGCTTGCTAATCTTTAACTCAGCCAGAACTCCTACCTCAGTATGAATATGGCTAGACTGAATAAGGAAACTCACACTGTTATATTCTCTGTTATTCATTAGATACTAGAACATAATGTAGCATGGAAGGGTATTTGCAAGTTAAAACTTGCAGTCACATATCAGTCCAAAAAACATTTGTCTGAAGATGTGGACATGAACAATATCACACGTTATTTCGCTTGTGAACTTCCTCTCTAACCTGTGTCTGTCAAGTACATACAAGACATCATCTCACGAGAGCTAGTCTACTAGTCATAGAACACCTATCCCCAAGGCATCCATCACTTGGTTGCTACTTCAGCATCACTGTTTTGGTAACCCCTACACCCAC
>VZRI01003395.1:0-18564 GCA_013397515.1 Upupa epops
TGCAGCCCCTTCTTGCGGCATAGTATCTTCCTGGATGTGAGGATTGTGAGCACCCTCAGTCAGTGTGCAGACAACACCAAATTGTGTGTGAGTGTTGATCTGCTTGAGGGCAGAAAGGCTCTTCAGAGGGACTTGGACAGGTTGGATTGATGAGCTGAGGCAATTGTCTGAGGTACATTAAAGCAAACTGCCGGGTCCTGCATTTTGGTTACAACCCCAGGCAACGCTACAGGCTTGGGGATGAGTGGCTCCAAAGCTGCCCAGCAGAAAAGAACCTGGGGCTGCTGGTAGACAGCCGGCTTCATATGAGCCAGCAGTGTGCCCAGGTGGCTGAAAAAGCCAACAGGATGCTCACCTGGATCAGGAATAGCATGGTCAGCAAGAGAAGGGAAATTATCATGCCCTTGTACTCCTCCCTTGTGAGACCTCATCTCAAGAACTGTATTCAGTTCTGGTCCCCTCATTACAGGAAAGGCATTAAGATGCTGGAATGTGTCCAGATGACAGTTACCAAGCTTGTGAGAGGTTTAGAGACCAAGTTGCATGAAGAGAGGCCGAGGGGGCTGGGCATGTTTAATATCTAACTACCTGAAGGGAGGCTGTAAAGAGGTGGGTGTTGGCCTATTCTCCTTGGTGACTAATGACAGAACCAGGGGAAACATCTGAAGTTGAGACAGGGCAGGTTTAGATTAGATATTAGGAAGAAATTCTTTACAGAGTGTGGTGAGGTACTGGAATGGCCTTCCTAGGGAGGTGGTCAAGTCAGCATCCATGGAGGTATTTAAGAAGCATGTAGAATCATAGAATCAATAGGGATTGGAAGGGCCCTCGAAAGATCATCTAGTCCAATCCCCCTGCCACAGCAGGACCGCTTAGACCAAGTCACACAAGAACAGATCCAGGTGGGTCTTGAATGTTTCCAGAGAAGGAGACTCCATGACTCCCCTTGGCAGCCTGTTCCGATACTCCTCACTGTGAAGAAGTTCCTTCTGATATTTATATGGAACCTCCTATGTTCCAGCTTGCACCCCTTGCCCCTTGCCCCATCACTAGATGACCTTGAGAAGAGCCTGGCTCCATCCTCGTGACACCCACCCCTCACATATTTGTAGCCATCAAGGTCACCCCTTCGCCTCCTCTTCTCCAAGCTAAAGAGACACAGCTCCCTCAGCCTTCCTTCATAAGGGAGCTGTTGTACTTCCTTCATCATCTTCATTGCTCTACGCTGGACAACCTCCAGCAGCTCTGTGTCCTTCTGCAACTGAGGAGCCCAGAACTGGACACAGTACTCCAGATGCAGCCTCACTCATGCAGAGTAGAGGGGGAGAAGAATCTCCCTTGATCTGCTACCACCCCCCTTCTGATCTCTGATCCTCCCCAGGATACTGTTGGCCCTCTTGGCCACAAGAGCATATTGCTAGCTCCTAGTTGTCATGCAGTCCACTGGGACCCCCAGGTCCCTTTCTCCTACACTGTTCTACAACAGGTCAGTCCCCAACCTACACTGGTACATGGGGTTGTTTTTGTCCAGATGCAAGACTCTACACTTGTACCTCATTAATTTTCTCTCTGCCCAGCTCTCTAGCCTGTCCAGGTGTAAACACGGTGCTTTGTGACATGCTATAGTGGCAGGCATGGGGGGGGGTAATTTTGTGTTTTTCAATCTCTCATGTATTTAGGTTTTTTGTTGGTGTGGGTATGATTTGACTTGGTGATATAGGAAGTCCTTTCCAACCATGATTATTCTGTGATACATACAAAGAGTGGTAAATACTAGAGCATATAAATTTGTATAAAATCCCAACATTTTACCTCTGAAAACAGCAGCAAATATCCTGAGAGTTTCCCAAACTAAAATAGCATTACATAATCAGTATCATTATCTGAAATCAAAACCTCTTTGATTCAAGGCAACATGAATCCTTTCACTGGAAATGAAAGGAATTCTCACTTAATAAACCCCAGTGCTTGCTGCTCTTCAGATAAGAAAATTAACCTTCCTCATGTCACCTATGCTGTAATATTTATAACACTGGAATTGCCTGCACTTATGCTGCAATCTTAATATTTGAACTTTAATTCAAAGAAGTCATAGAGACAGAAGATACGTGTAAAAAAACCCCACAAATTTAAACTTTATGATGGTCTAGATTTTTAAAATCATTGCCTTTATTCTTTATGCCTTCCACCTAGCTGAGCCCAATGTTTTTGAACTTCAGCAACTATAGGAGTTGACATATGAACACCTACAGATATCCAACATTTAGGTGTTGATATCTGCAGTTTAATCTCATCTTGTATGTCCCCTTGAAAAGATGCTCTTTCCCAGTTACAGGTAACACTCTTTGCAACACAAAACTTTATTGCCTATTCCAATACATAAAAATGTTCTGTGCTACATATGCACACATATCAATATAGTAGTTTACTAATGTCTAAATGGCATGTATAGTTAATAATTACATGTGAAATAGAACATACGCATCTGCATCTTCATGTATTTTTTTTAATGTGTATTACTACTGTATATGTATCCACGAAGCTACCTTAGGAAAGCTACATAAAATACAAATACCGTGTCTCTTGATATCACAAATATACTATATCTGCATTTATTTTTCAGTATTGAGAAACTCCATACCAGAAAGAGAAACTCAACTAATGTCAACATTCTCCAGGCATTGCACATTCTTTATTTGCAATAACTTCAGAAAGCTATTGCAAAGATTAGCATGGGCCATTAATTTTTGTATCCTTCCGAGCAAATTCAAAAAGGATGAAGCCTTGTCTTCCCTTGGAAGTACTTCAAAATTAGGAATGACTGCCAAGACAAGCAGCCTTTGCTAGGAAAAGAAATGTTAAAACAATGTAATAGGTCACTGGAAGTTTCCCCTCAAAATTTAGACACAACCTGTTGGGCAGCATAGGCGAGTAGGGCCTTTAATTTGAAAAAAACCCAAAAAACAATTAAATACAATGTAAACTAACTTTTAAAAGTAAAAGTATTATTAGGCCTGTTGGAAACTAACTACTGGTATGTAACACAGGGCTGCTACAGCCTGTTCTCTTAATTCACACTGTTACTCTAATCAGCCCTACTCTTTATCCCTAAGCTAAGGAAAATCATCCAGGACTAACACAACTGGAACAATGACAACAGAGAATGAGTTTTTCCCCTGTCAGAGAGGGTAATTTTTGGGGCAGCTATAAGTGTATGAACTGCAGCTTGTACCATGACACTGGATGAGCTCTAGATAATTCAGGATGACCTGTTCTGTATGGAATACAAGCAGAAAAAAATTATTTTGGTAAAATATAGAGCATGTGGTAACAGGTGGACACAGCTTAACAAAACACATGGTAACGTTTAAGTATGTTGTGAGACCATACAGGTTCCAGTATGTGTCATGCTATGCCATGGCCTGTGGAATGGAGCAGTGTCTAGTAATATTTTAGAGGCAAGTCAACCTGCTTTTGCAATTCTACTTTTGCAGTTAGGCTGATTTTGCATTACTTTTCCTGAGTATGGTAACACATCAAGCTAACATACAGCCAGTTCCCAGATACAGAATAATTTTAATCTTGGTTTTTAGCACAACTCTTAAGACTAGTCATGCTTATATTTCTTTTTCAAGTCAATATTGGTTTGTACTGGCTGTGCTGGAAGTTGACTCTGTGATGGGAGCATGGCAAAATCCCTTCCTCTGTTATGCCACACTTTTTCCAAATATTTAGCTAAAGGTAATTTCCAAGCTTTTGTTTCATTGTGGTGTCTCTTTGAAAGATGATAAGAGGCAGTTGATAACACCAGCAGCAGAAGCTTAAAAATCATGAGGAAGGAAAGAGAAATAAAAGAACCTAAAATGCCCAAATAGTGGTTACAGAAAGAAGCACTGCACATATTTTAGGGTGACTTGGTTGGTTTTAGGTTGGACTGGATGATCTTTAAGGTCTTTCCCAGCCTCATCATTACTGTGATACTGTGATATTTATGTTAAAGAAGTGGGTGCTTAGGTAGTCCCCACCCTAAAACAGTTTCCTATTTTTTCTACACCTCAGCTACAGATGCTGAATATTAAAAGATTCACCTTAATGCAGATGGTCTCTTTAGAGCCCCTATACCTTGTTTGTAATTCTTCCCAATCACTGACATTAAGCTTTCACACAGCAGTGAATTCTGTGCGAACTGGCAGCTGTGTATGTGTCAGATCAGAACCTGAGGTGAATTTACCTTAATTAAGAACCTGGCTTCTCATTTTCACTCTGGAGCACTTTGTATTTCTGAGGAACTACAGTAATAATTATTAAGTCTTAAAAATACACAAAAGAAGAGACTAAAATAAAAAATAAACTAAACTAATTTCCAAGTTCTTGGTGAGTTTTTTTCATTCAGCTACATTGTTAGCTTTAGACTTTAAAAACACTCATTAAAACTGTAAAGATACATGTACGGAAACATAGCTTCATGGGATGAAAGCAGTTAGTCATGGATCAAATACTGTTAATAAAATGAAAATGCTTTGTACTTCCAAACTTGTTCTAGTGAAGATGACTATTAATCAAAACACTTTCTTAGAAACTCCCACATCAATAGCTATATGTAGAAACAAAAAAAATTACATAGTCAAATTCTGTATTGGCATCATTTGATAAAATAAAATCCATGTCAGGATCCCTTCCAAATTCTATCTCCTGTTTTAGTCCATTTTCTTTCTGATGAATAGAGAAAGAGTCAGGCTTTTAAGAAACCTGGACAGTAGACACTTAGGAAGTACTGCCCTTCCCAAATTGTGTCTGAGCTTCTAAGAGACTTTTTAATTATATCAGATTTTTTTTCTGGTAAAGTATGAATATTGCTTTAGACAATTTGTGTGGATCCTCTCAATTTCTTAGCATTTTTTTAGTAGATTTTCTTGCTGATCTCTCAAGAATGTTTCTCAGAGTACATGCTCCAATAGCAGGAAATCTGGTTAGACCTGTGCAGCTGTACTGCATCAGTCTGATTCTCAGGCTTTCATGAAAACCCCACATGCCCCCCACCAGATTAAATATGGATATACAAAACCTCATCAGACCCCACTCATTGTCTTTACAGCACATGAGTTAAAGGAGGTAGATGGGAAAGACTGTATTTCTTTAATAAAGGCTTTGAGACATTGTCTGGCAATTAAGGCTATTTAGAAAATGTTGGCATCCCTCACAATATCCATTGGCTTGTGTGAATTTTCTGGGCTACATACATTCTTAAAAATTACTTTAGAATAATTTTCTAGGAAAAATCTTAAGATGCTCAACTTTTAATATCACGTTAAATCACTTTAAATATTCTATAAAATTTTTCAATCTTTTAAGCTATGAGGAATGATCCTTTCCTAGGCATATGAATGCCCATGTCCACACATACTTTATAAATACTACAGAAAAGCCATTTTTGGGTTCTGGCATACTCAACTGTATTAGAGTTTAAAGCACATGACTAGTATTTTAGCAATTTCAATAGAAAACAGGCTCGTTACAGCAAAGTCCGCAGTGAATTTCATTATATATATGATGTTCTTACAACAGAATTTTTAATATACTATACAAATAGTTGCTCACATTACTTATTTTAAAGCATCCCTTAAAACACAACTCTGAGTTTTAACAAATTTTTCATTTTTTTAACCAAAAAGCATAGCTATTTTCAAATGGAAGTATTATCTAACTATTGTGTATGACCAGACCATACACATACCATCCCTTCAGAGCAAACAAGCAAGCACAAGCAAGTTACACTTCTTGCTTATGTGTACTCAGAATCACCCTAAATGCGTCATTGCTCAACAGCAAGGTGAACTGGAAGCTTAAGGCATTCCCATGGTCTCTGTCAGTGTGACATGGTATGATGGAATTACTGCAATGAGATATTATGTTTCAAAATGCTAACAGGGTTGCAAATCTATGTGCTGTAAAAGGAGAAAGAAAAGAATTGAAGTTTACTTACACACTCACATACTTTTGTCCCAGGAAACCTTCAGTCCCTTTACTGAGGCAGACAGACAGGCTGAGGGGAAGGATGAAGAACTGGAGGATGTGAGGGACTCTTTGAACACAAACTATCCCTCATTCAGACACAATTAGAAGTTAGTGAAACTAGCTTTTGCCGAATTAAAGTAGTCAGGAAAGCTTATTATTCTTCAAACTCAGGTGCTCAAATTAGGTATTCAAAATCAATGGAATTGAGGTGCTTCCGAGAATTGGGTGGGAAAAAAAAGCAATAAATTTACTAGTGTCAGTAAACTTCCCTGTTTCGGTAATCTGCAACAGCTAAGTGGGTGCAGGTACAATGAAAATGCTTGCATTCAGCTCAGTACATCTACTATCCTCTGAACAAGCTGCAAGAGAAGCAAAAGTTTTTTAATTTCATTACTAATAGGAATTGCAGTAATATCCTAATGATTATGAGGAAATGCTTTGAGATTACAGATGAAAAAGAGAAGTATCATAACCGAGCAAGTGAGAAAACAGCTTTAGGCTACACCCAGTTTTTACACGGGAAGCAACACTCATTTGTCCCATTTCCTACACACACATCCACTTCTACAAGGAAAGAACATGAAGCAAGACCCAGATCTTCACACCAGTTTCTTTTGCCAGAAGTTAAAGGTTTTTTCTGTACTCAACTCCAGAGATTGCAAGGGAAATAACACCTACAAGCAAAGACTGATATACTAGTGCCTGCAGCAGAACACACACAGATTTCAAGTATGCTGATGACCTCAGGCATTAAGGAATAGGAAGTCATGGCATACACATCTAAAATGCACAAGCATGTAAAGAATCATTATCTTATGAAAAGATTGCCACAAAGTGAAGTTTCTCCCTTGGGAAGAAAGCTGCCTCTGCCAAGCAGTTTTGCAGTACTGCAATGGCAAGTGCCCCAAGTTACTCTGGTAAGTTTAACATCCACTGCACAAAGCACTGAAACATTTTAAATAGAACTAATTGAAGTGTCTGGAAGATCTACTTCTCATAGAGTTCTCCATGTAGACAGAACTGTTCCCAGAGCCAAATGATCACATGCCTATACTACCTTCTTGGTTCTCACATGTCTAAGCAGCATGTTTCCGAGCACTTCTGTCAAAGCAAACAGCAATAACCTAGAATGATAAAGACATTATGCTGACAAAGCTAACTTGCTCTGTCATGGTTCTCTTACAAGCCTGTACAATAGTCTGTTCAACCTTGCCTCCTGTGACAACACAGTTGCAAGTCCTAGCATTTAAATTGCTGTCAGATACATGAAACTTTGGAACCTTTCTTGCAGAAGTGTCTCTTTAAGTACCCGGGCTCTCCTCTTTCAATTACCTTTCAGTGATCAGTAAGTTAAGTGTCCTTTTGAGAACTGCTGAGTAATTTTCATAATTTTCCCCTTTAATTTCATTTTATGCCCTTAATTTAAAATAATCTGTAACTTTATACAATAGTTTCAACACATCCAGTTTCCCTTTTCATATTTGTTTTCACTTCCTGATTTTGCAGAGGGTATGCTAAAAAACCTTCCCTTTTTATTATAGACTCTCATCTACACTGACAGTTCTCACATTTTCTATCACCAAATTGCTTTTGGGACTTTTCCCAGTTATCTCAAGAGTACACAATACATATTCTAATTTCTTTCCCAAAATGCTTTACCAAAAGTAATTTTCTAACGTTTTGACAATCTCTTATTCAGCATGCTGAATATCTCTTAACTGCTTTGTAAACATTTCCTCCCTCATTCCTGAAAAGAGTTAGCAAGACCACTCAGCTGACTACTTTTTCACAAACCACTAATGGTTCAAGCCTCTATTAAAGGTAACTGCTCTGATAGCTACAACTAGCAGAACTGTAAGATATTTTGTAGCACAATATTTGTAGCCATTTAACCTGTTAACAGTTCTTATAACTTCCAATACTTCCTGAATTCTCAAAACCCTTGCTTCCAAATCCTTCGCAAATCCAGTCCCGTATTACTCACATGTAAACGTCCTATTGTTCTTTACCCACCCAGTTTCCCCTCAGCCATTCTGGCTAGTTCATTTGCACTAAAATAGTATAATTAAATTGATTATGATTTCCTACTATTCTTTCTTCCAGTTATCTTTTGGAAATGCCCCACCTACTTAACAAATCTGGTAAAAATTTGAGCTATTGAAACTGAAAGCTTCTGCAGAAGAATGAAAAAGAAAGAAAAAGAAGAAAACTGCTCTTGTTTGTGAAAAGAGGATTTAAGAAAATTCTCTTAATGATCTTCATACTAAGTTCAGTGTAGGCTCTCAACACACTGTAGACTCTCAAAACTGAAAAATATAATATTTAGACATTACTCTGCAGTGAAGTATTTTTGGTTATTAGTTCTTCAAAATACTGAACTACATACCTAACACCAGGGGAGACACTTGTTAAGTGTAACTGAAATCTCGGGTATGCTCAAGAGGTTTGCTAAAAAAGCCCTTACTATCATTAAATAAGAACAGTAAATAAAGGTATAAAAATGCTGGAAGATACTCCACTTAACTGGCAGAACATTAACCAATGAACCCAAAGGCTCATACACTTGGTGTAAAAAAAAAACGCTTAACAAACTTACACTATAGTGATCAGATCTTAATAGCTCCAAGCATGCTTTGTACATATGTACTAACAGTGGAGAGCTGTTTCATAAGGACTTGAAAGCAGTGGAAACAACCTTGCAAAAGAGAAGAAATCCTGCTGCATCCATTATTACTTTAAAATGTCATTTCTGTAAACATAGTATCAGACTCATGGATTAAGTCAAGCATTTAGGAATGTGGAATTGATATTTCGTGAAGATTGCAGAGGCCTGTCTTCCAAAAATCTCCTGCTTATAAGTATTCTTTCCCAGGAAAAATCTCATCTCTGTTAGAAGCAGTCAGTTTTGTGTTTCACAAACTTAGTCTAGAAGAAAAAATGCAGAAAAGGAATGTACATGGTCAAACTAATACCTGCTTCACCCAAGTGTTGTAGACAGCACAGCAGACGCATAGAGGTGAGGATCTGTTCTCTAGTGTGTTCTGCTGGTTATGAAGGTACCTGCCTTTTTTTCCTATAGAACCCAGCTGTGATTGCTTTTAGACATTTCTGCTCCTAATAAAAATATTGTCTATAGCCACATTATCATTCAAACTCAGAAAGAATACAGCAAGAAAAGAAGCAAATAAAGAAGGATACACAAGTGAGAAGCAAGAGGGAATATCTGTTTTACCCCTCACAGTGTTTTTTTTTGTAGGTGGGGAGTAATTGCAGAAGCTGCACTCAATTTCAAAAGTGTAAAAGAGATGTTGGGGCAGACAGACCAGGGTCACTTCCGTATGAGATACTGCCACAGCTAGCAAGACTAAATGTTTCAGCGAAAGATGAAAAGAAGTTCCACAAGCTGCCTCTTCATCTGCAAAAGTAGTATCAGGCTGGGAGCTTGCATCCTAAACCAGGACAAGAAGAAGAATGGTCTTTCAGCTTCAGCTCTATTCTCCAGCCTATCTTCTTCAGTAGGTTTTCTCCAGTCCTCACAAGACTGATTTGCTGTAGCTGAATTAGTGCAGCTAAGTTAGGATACTTTTGGGAATGCTGAGACAGAGTGGAGAATCTGATTTGTAATTTGCAATGGAATATTGCAGCAAATATTCATAAAGGACTGAATACAAAAAATCCTTACATTGGGAACTTTCAAGAATGTTGGACAAATTAATTTGTTACCACAAACAGTTTTTTAAGCACAAGTGTGATTTTTAAGTGAGCTGCTACATAAATGCTTCTATAACTATTACTTGAAATTCTAATCTGATCTTCAAAAATCAGTATTGTGCAAGACGAAGAGCCTATTATAAGGGTGTATATTTCTAATGCATTCCTATTAGTGCCCAGAAACTATTTTCACTTTAAAAAAAACAAACCTGTTGATTAATTTGCAGCAATTAACACCATAAAGAAATGCTAACATTTTCATGTACTGTTTGGGTCTTCTGCTAGAAGAGTTATACTGCTCTAGAACTGTTTCATGTTAAGTCCATATATTGACTTCCTGTGAGGAGACATGAGTCAAAATCTGACTATCCTATTACTTCTAGTATTTTATAAATAAGTTGCAGTTTTCCCTTAAAGTATGTTCTGATGAACCATGCTGTGGATAAATTCATCCAAGGATAGTGAAGAAAATATGGAGCTTGGCGACACAGTTTAGCAGTGAGCTTGGTGAGGATAATGATTGGACACAATAACCTGAAAGGTCCTTTGTAACTTAAGCAATTCTATGATTTTATGAAAATAAGCATTTTCAGTGTATGGTCAACAATTTAAAAAGTATTTTAAAATAATATTTCACATTGTCACAGATTTAAGTATATTAAATTTATCAATTTGCTTTCTTCAGTTCATCCATGGCAGTCATGTCAGATTTCTTGCTGAGTGTGCGCATTTTAGGGCAGTTGCTGCAATCCAAAATTAATACTTAATTCAGCATCAGCACTTTCTTGAAAGCAAATACAAAGTTGACGGTTATTTTCAAGAATTTGCTGCATCATGCATTTAGAAAATATAAATAATACCAGCAAAAATGAAGGAGATGTACCTTACAGAGTGCCACAGGAAACAGAAATACGATAGAACAGAGAGATCTTCCTATCCTGAATAAGTACAAATTGGCCCTGTTATTGTTTATTTAAAACATAGGGGAAACTCTACTTCCTGTCACTATACATGTATTTTGCTCCATATACAACATGACCTTTGACTCTAATAGACATTAGAGAACTTCTTGGTTTTCATTCAGTTCAACCACTACAGACTGAACCCACAGAAGGTTCAGCCAACATTCACACTACTTTTAAAGGATCATCAGAAAAAAAGAAAATGTGAGTTTCCTTCAATTATAAGGGAAAAATACTTGAATGGCACACACACAAAAAAAAAGAACAGATGCACTGGTAGGTCAGACAGTACTTTGCAGACAGTCCTCCTTGTTGCTGAGGCAGCACAAAGCAAAACTCACAGCTATACAAGCACTGTATCAGCACTACTGTATTTGTAATGGCTTTCAAAGACTGGAACCTGCATGCAGTTGTCAGAAGTCTGGTGCCAAAAGGCCAACTGTGCAGTATGGTCCCCATAAAGAAAAAAACCTGAACAATTCCCATAAGGTTAAAAAGAAATTTAAAATAAAGAGCGGTGTTTAATTAAGCAGCAGCCATCCATGGGTGACTAAGGACAAGGCTCACCATCTGCCAAGTCTTAATTAAGTTGGAGGAATAATATTACTTACTGGATGATGTTCATGTTTCTGGATAATCTATGGCAGATATGCATTCAATGCAAACAGAATAGGTCAGTGTGTTGGTGATGTTACTAAAATGTGTTAACAGGAACTACAGTTTTTCACATGTTGTTGACAGAAGATGAAGATTTTGTGATTTGTTATATTTTATTCAGAATTTTGTTCTTAATCTAACCCCTAGCTAGCCATTTTGGTCATGGAGGGCTTTTACGTTTTCCATCTCTAAGGAACTACTTGAAGTATGTCCTCCTAGCATACTGACACTAAGTATGGGAGATAAAAAGGACTCCAAAATCATCAAATATGCAATAAACCAGGAGCTGACAAATCCAGTGCATCTTGAAATGGAGGAACACATCAAAAATAATTGCAATTAAATGGATTCCATTTTTTCTTGTTTGTAAACAAAGTGTCATGTTAAAAGTCATTTTTTGCTCTTTGTTAGCTAAAGGGAAATTTGTTTTGCTACTCCAGTATATTGTTGCTGGCCCTGTTCTTCAAATTTCAAGTCTCACTCACAGTTACTATGGACCTGCTTTCTCTGTGCATTTTCTCCAGAATTGTTGACCTTCTTCCACTATAACTTCTACCTACAGATGATTCCCTCTTCTACCCTCTCTTGAAGCATCTTTGATGAAACAGACATGTCCATTTCCTTTTCATTACCAGATAAGTATCTTGCTCTCTCCTCTTCATTCCTAGTCCTTAGTTCCTTTCCAGCTTTTAGTTCTTTAACAGTGTCCTTGCATGATGTGAATTTGCTTCACTGACCTTCATAAGCATTCTAATGTGTAAGCATTACACATCCATACCACTTGCTGTCATACTAATGACAGACTGAGTTTTGAAGGAACAGTAAGGTATTCTGTGGTTACATTCTGCCATGATAAAATACTATAAAATCAGTGATTTATTGCATGCTTTGTGATGGATGCTTGCTTGTATAACTTGCCAGGCAATACTTTACCTCCATGCCAACAGCTATTGAACTACTATGAAATATAAGGGCTCTTCCTTTAGCAAAAGACCTTAGTTCAACCACAGCATACAACAGTGTGGATCCCTTCATTGCATAAGCAAAATACACTAATGAAAAAGCCTAGAGGCTGGCTTTAATACAGTCACAGTTGCTTGGTTGCCTGGGTTTTATTTATTTTTAAATGTTATATATATTTTTTAATGCTGAAACCTTTTTTAAACTTGTTATTGAATAAGACCTCTGCAGACTTCCAAAGCTTAGGGATTTTTTAATTGTTCTGCATTTTAATAACTTTGACATTCTTCTCAGGAACTCTTAAGTTTAAACTGGCTACATATACTATTAAATATTAATCACAGGTTAGATAAAGACTTTGGATCATCTTATAATTGTAATCATAGGATCATAGGATGTTAGGGGTTGGAAGGGACCCAAGAGATCATCGAGTCCAACCCCCCTGCCGGAGCAGGACAAACTATCTAACACAGATCACAGAGGAACGCATCCAGGCGGGCCTTGAAAGTCCCCAGAGAAGGAGACTCCACAACCTCTCTGGGGAGTCTGTTCCAGTGCTCTGTGACCCTCACAGCAAAGAAGTTCCCCCTTGTGTTGAGGCGGAACCTCCTCTGCTGCAACTTACACCCATTGCTCCTTGTCCTATCACAGGGAGCAAGTGAAAAGAGCCTGTCCCCTCCCTCCTGGCCAGCCTTCAGGTACTTATAAACATTTATCAAATCTCCCCTAAGTCTTCTCTTCTCCAGACTAAAAAGCCCCAAGTCCCTCAGCCTCTCTTCATAAGCCATGCCCTCCTGTCCCCTAATCATCCTCGTAGCCCTCCGCTGGACCCTCTCCAATAGATCCTTGTCCCTCCTAAACTGGGGGGCCCAAAACTGAACACAGTACTCAAGATGAGGCCTCACCAGGGCAGAGTAGAGGGGGAGAAGAACTTCCCTCGATCTGCTGGACACACTCCTCCTAATACACCCCAGGATCCCATTGGCCTTCTTGGCCACCAGGGCACACTGCTGTAACAAATAAGTTAATACATTATTTTCTTTCATTTTTTGATAGTAATACAGATCAATGAATTATGTATATTAGTTAACTAAAGCCTAGTATAAAATAAAAAAAAATTGCATTCTAAAAATAAAGACATATGAAAATATATGTCATAAAGAAAATGTAATGAGTGTCTGCAGATATTTGCTTGTACAAAACGTATACTTTGGCAGTGCAAATTCCTTTATCTGAGTCCTTAAAGAAATCATCAAAGAAAAGTTTCATGAGTGGATTAGAGCAGATTTTTTTCTCCCTCTGTAACTTGCTTGACCAAACAAAATTAGTGCTTTGGTTTCCTTTAACTGCAGTGCATGCATGTGGTGCCTTGCTTATCTACTTCCATACATACTAACATATTTGAACAGAAATCCCTGAGGCTATGTTAAAAAAAACGCAAAGCCCAAAAGTTACATGGAGGCAATGATGTACAAACTTTTATCACAGTTTTATCAGTGTGAGCAATCTTAAAACCATTTTACATCTGTAATCTTCTCTTTCACATCTGTATCCTTAAGTTTAAGCTTGTTAGTGTTATAAAAAACGAAAGCTAAATAATTGTACCAGTGGAAAAGCCCATTCTCTTTCTAATGCCACTTCAGAAGTTCTTACCCTGTTTTTGCTTGTACTAATATATTAAGTTCTAGAGGGTTTTTAGGCCAGGTAATTTGCACAGCTTCATCTTGTTCACTAGCAGCACATGATCTCTTTGGACCATAGTGCCATCTAGCTTCTTTCCCTGACCTCTCAAACTCTATCTGCTAAACACAATTCTGAGATGGATTAAGGATTGTTAATACAAATGTGAAGCTATTGACTATTTATCTTGACATACAGCTAAATAAGGGGGGAAAATTACTCACCAAGCCTCTCAATATTTTTTTGATGGTCCTTTTGAAAATAGGAGACAAAAGAATGCATTTTTTATTCAGAGCAGGTATTACTTCCTTCAAAAATGGAACATTAAGATCCATACCAATGTTCTAGTTACCTGTGCCTTTATGAACACTGGCACTACACCATATTAATGCATGTTTCATATAACCTCAAGGCTAAATCCTCTCATATTGCTGAAGGCATTTATCTGCTGAAGAAAAAATTCTGCTCTCACAGAAGCAGTATTTTAAAAGACTTGGAAGATTCCCTGAAGTGTGAAGAAAAGAAAAATGCTAGAAAAAGGTAATTTCATTCACAGAAGCAGGAGGGAGGTGTTGCTTCCACTAGTAACAGACTTTTTCATGAGAATAGCAGAGCAGACATGAAATGGTCCACCATAACTCCTTGTAACCAGCCGTGTGAAATAGGAACCCTCTGGGTAATGGATTTCCTTATATACATCTGGAATCTGAGACCATTCAAAGATGCCTGTGTTTCATTTACCTTGACAGTTTATGCGGAACCTACTCACATGCAAGCATACATCAAATCCATTCTCCTTAACAAAGGAGAAACCTTATACCAATGGCTGCAATATAAGAGCCAGATGAAGGCTCTTCCATATGTGGGTCTGGTTTACATCCTTGGAAGTTTCTGGCAAGCCAGGACTATAGAAGATCAAATCTAGTTTTCTTAATGTTTCTTTCTAATTCACTGATATGAAGATAAATATGCTATTGAGCATGTGGCGTACACATGCAGCTTTAGAGGGATGTAGTAGTTGTGACCATTTGCATCTGGCTAGTATGAGGGACAGGAACTGTCAGATCCCTTGCTAGCCATTGTACAACGGTGGGCTGCAGGCTAGCAGCCTTCTTGTTCCTAAAGAACACAAGCACACAGCAATCCTCACTGCTAACAGCATCCACTAGCATCAGACACACTTGCTTAATATGTACAGAAATAAATCACTGATGCTTTAATGTGTGTTCTTGGCTACAGTTTGTTCATAGACTGTCTGAATTAGAAATATTTACATAATAGGGACCTATGATAACCTAGGAACGGATGGCACTGAAAGAACTTCACACACTTGTGCTTAAAACCAAATATTGATGTCAAAATACCATGAAAAATAAAACAACTCACCATGTGTGTTCTCAAAATCAATTAATAAAAAGCAGTATTTCAATATAGTACTGAGGAGAATAGAAAACAACACTGCAGTATTTCTACATTCTCTTCTCATTTAAAGATAAAATCTGATATGTGCCACTCTAACCCCATTATGTTGATCATAATTATTTTCAAATTACAGATGAAATTAACATATAATCAGCTATTTTATTCATTAGGTTACCATAATATTTGTAATGTCAGATGTTAGTAATTGATATAATGGTTACAAGACCCTTATTTTCACATGTAGTGAGTTTTTATTTTGAGTACTTGCTCCCTGAGTTGCATTCACACAGATTCCTCATCATTTTTCCCTACAATCTTTTTATATTTGGGAAGAGAACTGTTTAGTACATCTGTATGCTTATGATATTATAGGCTTTCTTTATACTCAAATAAACAATAGTGTCCCAAATCTGAAAGAAAATACACAAATGACAGTAATAAAATCTGAAGATACATGTAACGATTTAAAATACGTTCTCAGAGATCCACCCTTACATTCTGCAGATATCAGATCTCTCTTCTCTGGGAAGTCACCTTCTACCTGCCACCCACAATCTGCAGTCTCATAAGCTTATGTCTTCCAGGATTCCAGCCTCTGGTTCCCAGATCAGTTTCTAAGCTGAGGTCACCAGCCTCTCTGACCAGAGAGACCTTGGGAGATATAGCCAGAACACCCTGGGCACCATATGTGGCACTGCTAAAGGGAGTGTGTGGGCTCACCTACCACACCAACACATTCTGCAAAACTGGCTGAGTAATAACTGCTTTCTTAATGTACTTAAATTCCAAAACTCAGACAAAGAGGTGTTTTGCAAAGGACGAGAAGTTCTGACAAGTTTTGTTAATCTCAAATGAAGTAAAGTTCAAAAGGCTACGTATGTTTTAATAATATACATGTGTATGTACATAGGAGTATATAATTGATTTTTCATATCATTAAAAGGCAAGATACATTTTAATTTATAAATATGTGCATTCATATATAATTTTCCTTGAATGTTAGTTATTCAGAAAGGAAACATTTCTGTCCTCAAAAATCTCAAAATATATTTGTTTTGGTTTAGCTAAGACCAAGCATGGGACATTGCCATCTACAAGAAACATTTTTTAGCATAGTATGACTACATTGCAGAAGGGACTATAATTATAATCTTGCCATTACCATAACGACCGTGGTTGCTATCAGGTGACAGGTATAATATAGATAATCGGTAGACAGTACAATAGCAATATTTAATGATGCATGAGTTAGAACAAGATTAATTCATGCCTTTAATTCAGCTCAAAGCCATAATTTGTTATATTTCTGTGTGACTTTCCTAATCCTGTTAGCATGTAAATAACAGTTACAATAAATAGCAAAGAGACAAGCAAGATACCTACTGCAGCATCCAGACAGCTTACGTGTACTCACCATAAACAACAAGTAATTTTTGTATTCCTATTTATCTCTTGTTATTTTTTAATATTTTAGGCTTAAAGTGGCTTTGCCTTGAAATCAAAGAGAAGTATTAGTAGGGCTGTTCCTTGTTTTGCCCCTGTTGCAGCCTACCAACACTCTCATTTAACCAGCCTGAAAGAAAGAATGCTGAAATCCAAAAAAATTAACATGCAATAAAGGAAGATGCTCTGTTGATTGAGAAAGTAACAGTTATGCTTAGTGAAAGATCTGAAACAGCTGCACAGACCCTACAAGATTTTATCACGACCTTTAAAAATAGGATTGATTAACTGAAAGTTTTTTTATGGGAAAGGACACTCCTGCAATAAAGCTGCTCCAATATGTATATATAGCAATGGATGAAATGCAACAGAGGACAAAGGAGTAATATTCAAACACAGCTGTGAAAAATTACTACTCACATACCTTCTCAGTATTTTCAGTTATTACTTCTGTCCAAACCTTGCTGCTCTTGTCTCCAAAGCTACAACTCTGCTACAGCCATTTTGCTGTGCCCTAGAACAAAAGATGTGAAGTTTATAAAGAATCACAGGAATGGTGTTTTATGAATTGACTTCAAAGTCAGTTTCAGAGGCTCTAGGGTGGGAAGAAAGCATCTAACCCAGAACCATGGTATGGGGAAGCAAGGCAGACAAAGGAGGCAGAAGACAACAGAGGAGATGTTTCACTGTGACAAGTAAGTGAGACAAAGTTTCTGTGGTGCTTTGACAAACCCTGGATAGTGCTCAGTTCACTGACTTTTATCTCAGAGTCTGTATTCCATAGTCAGTGCCAGAAGAGATCAGGATGGATGCAGCTCTTGTCTAAAGCCGGTCTGCATTTTTAATTCTGCCCTGAGACTGTCACGTGACAGGTAAAGACTCCAGTTGGCCTGAAGACATCTATTAAGAAATTTCCATCTAAGATGGCGTATTCATGAAGCAATGAATAAAAGAACAAGATATCAAAGATATCTCTTCCAGGCATGGTAGTTCTTGCTATTTCTCCCCCTCGTTTCCTCACCTAGTCTGGACTAAGTGTAGGGCAAACTGTACAGGAAGCTTTGCCATTGACAATAAACAAGGTGGCCCACAGTCTTAAAGCAGAGCAATTTTACCTTAAGGACATGTTTTCCAAGCAAGAAAGTCCCTTAGATCACCTTGTATGGCATCAGAGTGGTCTCAATACCTGCATAAAGGTGTACTGGTCAGTTTTGATAAGGTAGACTTAATAAGCTCTACAGTTTGTAATTTTGGGGTTATTTTCTCCAGCCTTCAAACTGTTTGTGACTTCTATCATTACCCTGTTTTTCACACAGCTTAAACAAATGCAAGCATCAGTAAACAGAAACACAGCATATGCCCATTACTCAACAAAGGAAAAAACCCACCTTCAAAACCTACTTAGTCTCAAGTAGAAATTTAAGTCTGGGGGATTTATTCCTTAGTCCTTTAGTTGATAATTACTCACAAATTGTTCAAGGAGTCATACCCTGATCAGCAAGATCAGGTACTTTTCCCATAGTGAAGGAAATTGCAAAAAATACCAAAGAAAGAAAGAAAAGGAGAGAAAGAAAGAAAAGGAGAGAAAGAAAGAAAAGGAGAGAAAGAAAGAAAAGGGGAGAAAGAGGGAAGGAGAGAAAGAGGGAAGGAGAGAAAGAGGGAAGGAGAGAAAGAGGGAAGGAGAGAAAGAGGGAAGGAGAGAAAGAGGGAAGGA
>VZRI01003395.1:23874-39060 GCA_013397515.1 Upupa epops
GAACGCTGACACGCTTGGCGCTGCCTCGCACTCGCCGAACGATGCCCAGGTAGCAGTGGAGCAGCAGCGCCGTCTGTCCAAGCACGGCCAGGGCGAGGAGCAGCGCGGTGTAGCGAGAGCTGCCGTCCGTGGGTCGTGGTGGCTGGGCAGAGCCCCAGAGCCCAGGCAGCAACGGGACGAGGAGCAGGGCGAGGGCCCAAGAGAGCCCTATCATGCAGCCCGTGTGCCTGCGCTGGTAGAGGGCCTGGTACACACTGGGCAGCTTAGTGATGAGCACGTACCTGTTGAAGGCCACCAGTAGGTGCGAGGCTAGGGAGACAGTGAGGCCGAGGCCAAGGAGGCCGCCGCGGAGTAGCCGGTACTCGGGCGAGCGAAGGGACGAGGAGTTGAGGGGCAGCAGCCCCAGCACAGCTTCCTGGGGCATCCACAGGGCACACACGCTCAGGTCTGCCGCACAGCCATTCACGATGAAGGCATTGCTGGTCGTTTGCAACTTCTTGAAGGAGAAAACTAAGTAGATGACCATCACATTCGATAAAGTCCCTGAGATAGCTAAGACCGCATAAAGCAGCGACAGGAAGATGCGGGTCCCAGAGGAATCCTCCCAGAGCAGCAGCAGGGACGAGCTAGCACTCCAGGAAGAGGCGTTGGGCATCTCGCTGAATGCAGCTCAGTCTTGACTTATCCCTGTAAATCCCATCCTCGGCAGGGTCAGAATATCCTGCTGCAGGTGTCCCCTACCAAGCACAAGGGAGAAGGTGTAGCGAGGGACTCAAGCACTTTCAGTCATAGAAGCTGCAAGGTCCAGAAAACACGGTTCACAGTAACAATCCAGATAATAGCAGTGTCCAAAGCAGGTAGGTAAAAAGAGATCCCACAGACTGTAGCTAGCAAAGGTGAGTCCATAGGGAGCAGGTAGCTGTTCACAGACCAAAGCACAGCTGAGGATTCTATAGCTCCGAAAACGCCAAAAGCAGCAGCACCTTGCAATCAGCAGCAGAAACGGCAGCAACTGATACAAAGCTTTGCAGTTTCTCCTGTGCCACAGTACGTACACTGTACATCATTCCAGGAAGATTCAGCCCTTCCACTCTTCATGAATTATTCAGCAGATTTTCAACTTGTTAACTCGAGAAGAAAAAACCTCAGTAAATCCTATCATGCTCCAGAAATTCTGCAGCTACAGTCTGACTCTTCTGCTTTCCTTACCAGTTTCTAACCTGTTTATACAACTTTCATTTGCAACAAGTTTTCAAACCAATGACAGTCACTTCTGTCTGAAATAGTCCTTTTTCTGTAGAAACTCTGCTAGATACTAAAGACTGCTTTTTTTTCTGATCTGTTGTTAAAAAAAAACACACTATGCTTCTGCAAGGTAAAGTTAATTTTAGAACTGATCTGTTATAACAGTATCTTTTCCAAATCAAGTCTTTCAAACACAATAAAAACTTCTCTCTTTGGTAAGACACTACTTACTTGAGGAAGCTGGTTCTCAATCTAAATATTCTGTTTCTTCATAAAACTCAGTCTGTCTTAGCCAGCAGAAAGAAAATCTTGCATCACCAGCCTGCTAAACACTGGTGTCACTAGGAACACAGATAAAACACAATCCACACAATGTTTAAAACAGTCTGACACCAGCATTAATTCAGAACACAGGTTCCTGCAGAGGTGATTAAAAGGTTCTTAGATGGACTAAATGCTGGTTGAAGAATAGGCTTAACAGTCTCTTTCCAAATTGAGACTAGTAGGGGGATTCTCTCAAGAGCTCTTGCTTTACTCAAACAGGGACAAAACATTAACAAGTCTTCAAGATTTAATATGAAAACAAGTAAAAGAACTTACATTTCTTCTGAAACTGTTTCAAGAAAGGGAATGCTGCTTAATGTGGTGGGTTTAGGACAAAAGCTGCTTTTACAGGTGGGTTCTATGTAGGCTACAGAAGGAAGTGATCTTAGCTCACAAGTTATGATCATAGTATATCTTTTCATGTTTGCTATCTTTATAAAGTGTATTTAGGTATTGTTAAACCTCACAGTGCTAACACAACAATACCTAAATAGTTTATTAGGAGTTAAGTACTTTTAAGATAATGGAGTTAATTTGTGTGGGTTAATGAATTTATTTTTGTTTTGGAACATAGCACATCTTCTATTTGAACGAAAGGCTTCTGTTTACACTTGATAGGACTATTGATCTAAATGGGAATTTGTTACAAACACGAATATGTTCTTTTTTAATTAATTAGATTGCTCATGTGCTTAAGGTTAAGAACATACCTGAATGATTTACTTGATCAGGCCCTTAATTACCATATTTTTTGCTTGCTGCACTTTACAGTGTAGATCTAACGAAGTGTCAAACCTTTTGAGGCCTTTCATTGTTCAGCTGTCAGTAGAGAACAGTTATTACAGAAACTGAAATCCTCCTCTTTCTGCAGTACTGTAATTGAAAAATACTCTCTAAATCTGCAACAGTATCTGCTTAACCAAAAAGCTTCCTAAAGCATACACTTTAGAGAGATGATTTCACAGTTTCGTAAGGCCCAGCAGAGACTTCTAGATTTCTTTAAACCATCCTTACCTGTTTATCAAACCTCTTTCCAAAGCGCTCATTTGCTACACCTTGTTCTTCAAGAACAAGACAATTCTTACCGAGCAACAGAAATAGATAAAGTTATATGAAACAAATTTCAGGTATTTCTTAAAAGCTGTAAGGTTTTAAAGACCTCCCTGACCTTTCACTGTCCCCAAAATTTGTTGTGGTTGTTATTAAGAAGCAAATTATTACAGAATACTGACTAAATTTATCATTAATTTTTAAGACCAAAACAATATAATGTACATTAGCCGGCATTTATATATGTTATACAACAAATCAATAGATACTATCTAGAAAAAGTCTGAGAAGTTGATAACCATGTAGCACAACAAATTTGTTTAACTGCTGTAGATTTTCAGCAATGTTCAAGTGACTAGTTTTTAATTTAAGGAAGGATAAAAAGCTGAATTAAAACACAGTCTTTTAATTCTCATGGGCAAAGTCCATGATGCTGTTACTGAGACTATTAAGCATGCTGCACATGCAAAAAAGTGAAGGTGTAATATACCCTGTATAAGAGGCCTTGTCCAGGGAAAAAAACTTGTACTCTGAAATACAACCATCATAATATCAACATGTTAAGTACTCTGATGTTAGTTACATAAAACAAATACAAGAAAGTTAGCTAACAACATCAGTTATAAAATATACTAGGGAAGGCTGAAGATTAACTTTTTACAAGGGTATTACCAATAATTTAAGGGGAAATGGTTTTACACTGAAGATATTGGGTTTAGAAGAGATTTTAGGAAGATCTTCATTACAGGGGTGGAGAGACTGTGGAATGTATTGCCTTGTGAGGCCAGGCTGGATGAAGCCTTGAGCAACCAATTCTAGTTGAGAGGTGTCCTTGCCCATGGCAGGAATTTTGGCGTAGATAATCTCAAACATCCATTCCGATCTAAGCCATTCTATTATTCTGTCATACTAATGGCTTTTTGCAACATCATGATACTTATAAATCCATTACATGCTTTAGGAGAAAGGAGGTGATTTTGAGGAGTTACTCTTCTATTAGACATCTAATCATACTCATTTACATCAAAAGGTCTAAGAAAGAAAAGGCAAGAAACAAGGAAGCTGTGTAATATAGGCATTTTATTATGAATTGTTATGAATTAGCTGTATGTGTATATCTACATTTCAAAATTAATATTTTTTTATCATGGAAATAACAAAGTACATAAATTTCTTTATAAGAGGTAGAATTATCTTACCATTAATCTATTATTCATACACTGTATATTGTATACATATGCACACACATATGCTACTTTGTGTGTGTATATTACACATACACAGTTGTGAAAAAGTACAGTATTGCATGTAAATTTTATTCAGTGTTTTATATAGCTGCTCTCAGTATTGCTTACTAACACTTCCAGTATAACTTTGCATTGCAGTTTGTAGTCTGATCTTTTTAAAAAGAGTTTTTTGAAGTGGCCCTTCACCTTAACTTCAGTTGTAAATCAAATGCAGGGCATGCACAGCGACAAATATCATCCAAGGTTCAAGTTTCTGCAAATATCAGAAAAAACTCATAGATAACAAATCTGTTTTGGTATATTGATTTGCCACTAATTTACAAGACAAGTCCTCACAACTGCATACGTTTGTTTGCTCACTGTGTAATGTTCTGAACGTGATCTCTAGTACTTTACTGCAACACCACTTCATTCTCAGTGTCATTCCTAATCTGATCTGATTAAACTATATGTTTAAGAGCATCTTTACTAGTGACAAAAATATTCTGTGATACAGGAGGCTGTAGTAGCTACATGTTTTAAAACAGTTTTCAAGTTAAAAGGCTAATGAAGCATCCTATTGATAGGTGAAAATTTATTACACTTCCAGCACTTCTGTGTGTTTTGCTAATGAAACCATACATGTGCTGCCAAATAAAGGTTAAAAACCTCCAAGTGTGCAGCACTGCCAAATTCATTATACATACACTTTCTTGCCATTTAATTTTGGTCTGCCTTAATTTTTGTGGTATACGCTGCATAGCAAAATTTAACACGGTTTATTAAGAAGTTAAATCCATTTGAGACAAAAAGAAAACATCAATTTTATAATTGGATAGTCAGATAAATTACTGTCTTTTTGCAATGGAATATGTAAGTTACATTACATCTCAACAAATATTTTCCCTTAATTTTTCTTTCATAGTGTTTCCTTACGAAACATTAGCAGCTGAAAGTGGAAAATAGTATATTACTGTATATTTCAGTATATTACTGAAACTCACTAGTTAGACTTCCATTATATTACCAGAAGACCAGTTTGTGAAAAAGTAATTACATTAGCTGTTAAACAATAATAGTGGACCCATAAAACAAGAAAAATATCTTGTTAATTAGAAAAATAATCACGTCTTTGATAAACATGTAAAAACTCTTATTTTTGTAGCAAAGTGAACACTACATTTAAATATATTCTAATTTTTATACATATAGTTTTATGCATATGTATTGCTTACCAAAATATTCTTTTAATACATTTTAACACTGTACACAAGTTAATAATGAAATTCATTAGAAAAATAGTCAACATTAAAAATTTAAATCTGTATATAACAGGGGTAATAATTTCAATAAATTCAATATCAGTGCATCTGCAGTAGTCAGATAAGAAATTCTCTGCCTGATAAGAAGTCTCTTCACTATTAAGGTTTTAATGTGTCTTGTATTGAAGGTTCCTCCAAATCAGTAGCTTTCTTAAGTTCTCCTCTATGAAAGACTTCGATTTTAAGAGCTCAAGAAGTTTCACCAAAACAGCAAAGCTTTAGTACTGAACATACTTAGACTGAAGGGACTGTGCAGAGAAAAAGAAAAACAACCAGATTAAAATCACTGGACAGGTTATATTTGTACATAATATCCATTTTGCACTTAAGGAGGAAGGACAGGAAGAAAAAGAGTTGGAGGGAGAACTGAACCTCTGCATAGGTAAAGACCAAAAAAATAAATAAAAAAAGTCCTTCAACTTTCCGGTTACCTACATTTATTTTTACAAGCCAAACTCTAGACATTCTTGCAGAAAGCATTACAAGTCCTTTAAAACACCACCTTAAAACAATATCTTTTAAGATGCGTTGGGAAAATACATGATTATGTTATTATAATTTGTTACCTTTTATCCTGAATGAGAATCAAAGTGTTACTGTAAAAAGCCTTCAGAGCTGGTTTGGGTAATAGCACAGGAAACATATTTGATGATGTAGCTAATTAATGGAAGCTTCTGCAGCAGAATTATGCACATGAATAAGTTTATATATGATTACTAAAACCAGATGAAAATGAAGCACTGCAAACAGTTCATGTGGATTAGCAGTCAGTGTCATTAAGAGGAAAGAATAACCTTGTCTAATGTATTTATTAAAATTTCTGGTTCTACCGAATTCTAAAGTTTATTATAAAGTAATTAATCCATTTAGACAGCATACAAACATTTTATACAAACTCCCATACAGGTATATTAAGGAAGTAATGATGATTAATAAGTCTTACTATACAAGCATGCTTATGTAAAAAAAGCAAATGAACAATACAAACCATCTTTTAAAATTACACTAGTTAGTCAGAATTAGAGAGAACTGCTGAGAACACAAATCCTAAGAAAGCTCAGAACCTTGGAGTTTTCCATTTTCCCACTATTCCTAACTAGTTTCTATAGAAATGCTCTTTGGCATCCATAATGAAACCTAGCATAAATAATATGTATTTGCCTTTAGAGTTCTGCCTAATAGAATTGCAGAATTTAGGTGGAAGAAACCTCTAGGATCAAATTCCAGCTGTTATCTCAACACTGACAGGTCACCACTAATCCATATCCCTCAGCACTGCATCTACATGTCTTTTAAATACCTCCATGGATGAGTATTCCACCAGTACCCACCTGTTCCAGTGCTTGAAAACTATTTCTGTAAAAACTTCTAATATCCAAACTAAATCTCCCCTGGTGCTACCTGAGGTCATTTACTGTTGTTACCCAGGAGAACAGACTGACCCCCCACCTCACTACAATCTCCTTTCAGGTAGTTGTACGGAGTGATAAGATTTACCCTGAACCTTCTTTTTTCTAAACAACTCCAGTTCTCTCACATGCTCTTCATAGGATTTTTCTCTAGACCTCTCACCAGCTTTGTTGCCCTTCTTTGGACACTCTCCAGCACCTCTGTCTCTCTTGTAGTTGAGCGGCTAAAAACTGGACACAGCATTCAAGCTGTAGCCTCACCAATCCACATCCATCCATAGAGCTTCCCTTATCCATAAAGCAGGTTGACACAGCTGCCTAATTTAGTGTCATCTGCAAACTTACTGAGGGTGCACTCTATCAGTGATCTTGGGGAGGGCATTAAGCTACTAGAGTTCAATCCCCAATACTGAGCCCTGGGAGCACCACTTATGATTGGTCACCAAATGGATTTAACTCCTTCATCACTCTTTGTGGACAGCCATTTAGCTAGTTTTAGTATCATGGAAACATTTTTTTCCAGTATCTTAGCATCTATTTTCAAAGTTGTCTTCTAAATGCATTTTCACATCTTGAAGATCTGAGACCATCTGGATATTTTTTGCTAAGCTGAAAATGAAATGCTGTCAGTATATGAAGACTGGAATACTACTGACAATAAAGGGTCGTGGATTGAAAAACGAGCGTTACAATAGAAAATACCATGAAATTAAACAGATGTAACAAGGCTCAGAACCACTACAGAATGTGTAAACTTGTATTTCCCCATCCATTCTCTAATAATCGTTCTGGATTATTAGTCCCGGTGAGAAGATCTGTCAAGCTACTTCTTACATGTGCTATTACACTATTCATTATTTAGTACTTGAAAGTAGCAACATCGTATGTGTGGTGAATCAAAGTATAGCCTGTGATTTTGAAATCCAAAAAGTCCCAATCCACCTTTACAAGTCATCTACAGGTATTTCACAAAATCTTATTCAAAACAGAGATAAAAATTAAAAAAAAAAAAATGGTTGGTGAATTGCAAACATGAGAATATAAAAATCAGTTAAGTAGAATCCTCATTGTGTACTCCTACAGTGGTCCCATGCAATTTCAAGTTTGACATTTTATACCCAAGTGTTATCAAAGAAATAATTAATCAGCCTTGGTACAGTTAATGAATCTAATGAAGTTTATGCTGAAGCAACTGCTTAGATCACTAATGTTTTTCTTCAACAGGAAGCAGGGAAAACATCCTGGAAGAGAAAATATACCACAGGTCTGTCTAGGCACCAGAACTGAATTCACAACTGTTCAATTTCAGGACCAGGTCAGCTCCAAGTTAATGTTTAGGTGGGAACAACAACCCTATATTTTTAGGGAATATTTGTTTGGACTTGAACACACAGTTTTATTCAGCTAATTGCAAAACCCTTTTTAATTGTGCTCCAACTCTGCCAAAACACTGCTCCAACAGAAGCATTGCAGCAGGCAAGAATTACGTTGTGAACACACAAGGCTCACTAAAATAAATCAGGATACATTACAGAAAATTCTTATGCACTCTAAGTGCTACATTTACAGATCATTAAGATGTGCTAGTGTTTGTCTATCGTCTTGTAAAAGCTGCCCTATATTCACTAACGGTAAATTCTTAGGAAGAAATACTATTCTACAAGTATAAACATCATATATGAGTTTTCAAGTACTGCTCAATTTAAAAAAAAATTTCCATCTTGCCAGTTTCCATGACAGCTATAGAAGCAAAAGGTGACTCATCTTAAGACTACAGTTACATACTTTCCAATAAAAAGACATTCTAAAGAGTTATATTTGGATATTTAACTACAACAAGAACAAAGTGAAAATCTTATTGTAGTACCTTAAATATGACTGTACATGCTAATATTTCTGCAAATTCTTAAGGTGAAAGGTTCTGTTCAATAAAAAACACCTAATTTGTCAGATCTGTACATAACATTTGCTCTATTTGGCTAGAATTGTAAGCTGTCTGTTGCATAAAAATCAAGTTTTCTTTTAGTTCATCAGCATACAATAGCATAAATGTGATAAAAACGAAGAGGATTAAAAGCTTATGCTGATGGACAAGAAACATTAGGGGAAAATACATGGTTACAGTCGATACCAGGAAGTCATAATCATGGTTACTTTGTTTGTTTAGCAATAACCAGGGACATCAAGGGCAACAAGAAAAGCTTCTCCAGGTATATCAGTCAGAAGAAAGGAAAATGAAAGAAAATGTGGCTTCCCTCCTGAAGGAAGCGAGTAATCTGCTTAGCTAGGAAATGGATAATGCTTTTCTGATTTCACCAAGAAGCTCTCAGACCATGCCACAAAAGTCACAGAAGTCAAAGGCTGGAACTGGGAGAATATAGCACCTCTCCATGTGGTAGTGACAGATCAGGTTCAGAACTATGTAAAAAACCTTAAGGTTCACAAGACTATGGGACCCAATGGGATTCACATCATGATTCTGAGGGAACTGGATGAAGCAGCTAGACCATTATCTATTAGAAATCATGACAGTATAATGAAGGAAAAGGGGAAACATAAGCCTCATTCTTTTAAAAAAGATGATGTAGGGAACTACAGGCCAATCAGTCTCTCACCTCTGTGCCTGTCAAGATTGTGGAGCAGACCCTTCTGGAAACTGCTAAAGCACACAAAAGATAAAGAGGTGACTGATAACAGCCAACATGGCCTGGCAAATCTTGCAGCTTACAACAGCATTACAACATTGTTAGTAAGGGTAGAACAACTGCAAGGCACTTGACACTGTCCCACACGACATCCTTGTCTCTGAAGTAGAGAGACATGGATTTAACAGATAGACTGCTCAGTGTTTAAGGAATTGGCTGTACACTCACAGAGTTGTGATCACATGCCCAATGTCTAAATGGAAATCAGTTACTAATGATGTTTCTGAAGGGTCTGTTTTAGGTCCAGGGTTGTTTAACATCTTTGTTGGTGACATGGAGCGGCATTGAGTGTACCATCATCTGGTTTGCTGACAACACCAAGCAGTGTGGTGTGGTTGATGTGTTGGATGGAATGGAGGCCACCCAGAGGGAGCTTGACAGGCTTGAGAACTGTGCTCTGCAAATCCAAGTGCAAGGTTCTACACACAGGTTGGGGTAATCACAAGCACAAATGTGTACTAGGTGGTAAATGGATTGAGAGTAGTCCTGAAGAGGACTTTGGAGAAAGTAAATAAGAAGCTCAACATGAGCTCATAATGTGAGTGCTGCCCTGAAGACCAACTGTATCCTGGGCTGGATCAAAAGAAGTGTCACCAGCAGGTCAAGGGAAGTGATTCTACCAGCCTTCTCTGCTCTTATGAGACCTCACCTAGAATATTATGTTCATTTCTGGAGTCCACAATACAAAAAGGACACAGAACTGTTGGAGCATGTGCAGAGAAAGACCCCCAGGACTATCAGAGGGCTGGAGCATCTCTCTTACAGGGACAAGCTGGGGAAATTTGGGCTGTTCAACCTCGAGAAGGCTCTAGAGGGATCTTACAGCAGCATTCCATCCTCTGAAGGGGGCCTCTCCAGGTAAGCTGGAGAAGTTCTTTTTACAAGGGATCCTAGCAATTGGACAAGGGAGAATGGTTTCAAGCTAAAATGGGAAATGTAGACTGAATTCTAGGAAAAATATTCTTCGTTATGGGAGTGCTAAAGGCTCTGAAACAGGTTGTCCAGGATGGCTGTGGATACCCTTTCCCTGGAACTGTTCAAGGCCATGTTAGATGGGGGGCGTGGGCAACCTGGTCTAGTGAAAAGGTGTCCCTTCGCACCTAAGCCATTCTATGATGCTATGGACTTTCTCTTCAGTACTGAAAGAAAAAAGTATTCGTTTTCATTGCATAAAGATGAGGTTCCACATTTCCTTACTAACGAGATTAAAGGAGATAAATTTCCTGTCCTAACCATCTTTGAACATTCCTGTACCACTTGTGTTGATAGTTAAACTTAGAAATAAGAAGCTGTTATGCTTTTACAGGAGGCAAGGTTCTGTATTTCCCACAGCATTTCTTTTTCTGGAAGTGATTTTCTAAAATAGAGTACCTGTTCATTTAGATATGATTAGATTGGTATCTAGCTCAGGTGAGATTCTGCTACTAAAAAGAATGAGAATTAATACAATTCAGGAGGTCTTTGATAAGTTAAATCAATCAACAAAACCACCAGTACATGTAATAGATTTCTGTCAGGTCCATTATCGGATGTGCTCCAATTAAAAAAAGGGCAGTGTAATACAAAAAACATACTGCAGCAAGACTAGGGTGTGGCTGCCAAAACAATGTCGGCATCTGAAGCAGTGACATGGAAATCATTATGCATGATTCTGTTTTTAAAGGGACTGCAAAACTAGAAGAGACCAACTACATTGTAAAGCAGCCCCATATATTTTGGGAGGTATTGCATAAATTCCATGATGTGAAACCTTGAGGATGAGATTAAATAAAAACACTGTGCTAATATATAATTTTGTAAATATCTGGACTTGAATCAAAGTGTCAACCATTACTTAATTTCTTAGCTGACGATTATGAAACAAGCTCACTAACTTGGCTTTCATTAAAAATTACTCATACCATAAAGGTATGGCAATCTCAGAATAACGGAATGGTAAGGGTTGGAAAGGACCTCTGCAGACAACCTAGTACAATCTAGTCTAGTCCCTGCAAAGCAGCTTCTCCTAGAGCAGAACACACAGGAACATATCCGGGCAGGTTTTGAGTGTCTTCCAAGATGGAGATTCCACAAATCTGGGCAGCCTGTTCCACTGCTGCCTTACCCCCACTGTAAAAAAGCTTTCTTAAATTCCAATTGAATCTCCTGTGTTCTAGTTTAAACCTGTTGCCTCTTGTCCTATCACTAAGCACTACTGAGAAGAACCTGGTCCCATCATCCTGACATCCCCTCCTCAGTCTCCTCCTCTCCAGGCTAAACAGCCTCAGCTCTCTCCATAAAGAAGAGACTCCAGGGCCCTAGTTTCTCAGTGGCTTTGCGCTAGGCTCTTCCCAGTTTGAGGACAGGAAGCTACTGGAGAGCCCCGGAATGAATGCAGTATTCCAGATGAAGCCTCATCAGAGCAGAGTAGAGGGGCAGGATGACCTCTCTTGACCTACTGGACTTGTTTTTCTCAGTAACATTTCCCCAGGATGTCATTTGACTTCTTGGCCACATAGACTACACTGCTGGCTTACAGCCTGTGGTCCACCAGCATCATATGTCCTTTTTCCTCCAGAGCTCTTATTAAGCAGGTCAATCCCCAACATGTACTGATGGCATGTAGTTTTTCTGCCCCAGATGCAGCACTCTGCACTTGCCCTCATTATACCTCATGAAATTTCTCTCCACCCTATCCAGGTCATGCTGGACCTTAGCAAAGTTCTCTGGTATGTCAGCCACTCCTCCCAGCTTTGTACCATCAGCAAACTTGAAGGTCACCAATGACTACACTGACTAGGACTAGACACAGTACTGACCCCCGAGAAACACCACCATTCAGGCCTCCGACTTGACTCTGCCCCACCAACCACATGAGCTGTGTCCTTTAAACAGTTCCAAATCCACCTCACTATGCAGTCATGCCATTTACCCTTCTTAAGTTTGGCTGTGAGAAAGTCATGGGAGATGGCAGCAAAAGCCTTGCTGAAGTCAAGGTAGACCACACCTGCTATATCTTCATCAGTCACAGCCTTTCCAAAGGAGACTACAGTTTAGATTTTAAGCAATTCTATTTTCATTCAACTTTTAAGCTATATGAGGATGTATGCTTGTTTTTATAACTGCTTATATAATAATTTTTTACTTTTGTAATTTCTGGCCTATTGTGAACAACGTTAGCTTATTTTCAAGACTGAGTGACATTACAGTTATAAGGCATTTCTTCCTCTCAGGGCTCTGCATGTAGGTTTACTTATTTATGCATAACATGCAGCAGTAACTAGAATACAAAAACAACCTTTAAAGAAGTTGTTGCTAGCAGTATATCATTTACAGAAGGTACAACAGAATAGTATGGGAAAGGGTTGACCTTCCAAAGGATTAGTACTGAAATGCATCAAATATAAGATGATGCTCAAGGAGAGAAATAAAATTTAAAAAAAACCCCAAAAAACCCAGACACTTTACCACTTGTTCAGATGAATGACTACTCTATCACTGTTGGAGTATTGGCTTTGTTTCCAGGATACTAAATGGAAGCCTCCTGATGACTGAGTTTCTGTAAGCATGTTGGGTAAAAGACTGGGAACACCTAAAATGTCTGACTTTCCAACATGTTATACAGCTTTTCACCTCTCCCTACATCTCTATAACTGTATCAATTACACCAAATTAAATTACTTAAAACAGTTTTTCTGTTCTAGAACTGATTTAGTCACAAGAAACGTGAGGTGGTTTCTGTATCCAACCAGAAAAAAAAATTTATGTGTGGTTTATCTCAATCCCATGTAGCAGATGAGAACAGCCTTATTAAAGAGGTAAAACAATTTCAAGAAACTGAAAGGATATGACAATATTCAAGACGCCTCTTGCAAACAAATTACTGCTGATGTTTAAAGTTCAAACTCAAATTTAAACTCAGTGCAGATTATTCACTGATCCCAAACTATCCCAACTAAGATCATGGAACATTAATGTTTGTTTCCAAGTAAGTTGTAGTGGATAAGAACCTAAATGTACTTTCCAGTGAGGAGTCTGAACGCATTAAGTATTTTAAACAGTTGCTTTAGATCAAGTACATCTTTGTACAGTAAGACTACTCTTTCCAATGTAAGTATCTACTGCATTTAAGAAAATACAAAATCAAGTTCCTTCAACTAAGTTTATTTTCAATATACATTGTGCACTAATTAGGTATCAGTCACACACGCAGTTTTAATTCTTCAATGGGCTAATCACAGAATAGCTAGGGAGGGACCTAAAAAAATCATTTAGTTCCAACCCCCATGCATAGGCAGGGACACCTTCACTCAGGGCCCCATTCAATGTTGCCTTGAACACTTCCAGGGATGGGGCACACACAAGTTGACACAGGTTCACAGGTTGAAAGGGCTCTCAGGGATCATCTAGTCCAACCTCTTAAAGCAGCATAAAGTTTAAATGAGCTGGCCCAGAACCCTATCAAGCTGCCATTCCACTGTCTAACGGCCCTCACTGTGAAAAACTTTCTTCTTGAATCCGGTCAATCCAGAACCTCTCCTGAAGTTATGTTTTGCAGCATCTCACCACTGTCACAGGAAAGAATTTTTTCCTAACGTCTAACCTATATTTCTCCAAGTTTGTAATCATTTCCCCTTGTCCTCTTGCTACCCACCAATGTAAAAAGCACTACACCCCAGCTTTCCTGTATGCCCTCTTCAGGTACTGGAAAGTTGCTAGAAGATCACCTCAAACCCTTTTCTTCTCCAGGCTGAATAACCGCAATTTGTTGAGCCTGTCCTCATAGGGATGTGCTCCAGCCCTCTGACCATTCTAGTTGCTCTCCTCTGGAAAATTTGTTTCATATCATGATGAATCTTCAAAATAAGAAATTCATACACTCAAGCTATAAGTATTTCTTCTGAATTTTAAGTGGTGCCACATACTAGCTGTTGAATTAGGGTAAACTCCTCACTTCTTCAGGAAAAACAGAACACAAACACAATGATCTTTTTGTCTGACATCCTAGCCACATGTGAGGTGTGTATTAGATAGCTTAAGACCAGGGACTTACCATGGTCAAAACCAGTAGCAGATGTAACCTAAAACTTCCTTTATACTGAAACAAGTTATCAGTGGTAAGGAAGCAGAAACAAAAAGGTGGTGTAATTTCTAAAGGTAGTTTTACACAAAGGTAATTTCATTTCCAGTAGCTATTACAAAAATCAAAAGTATGAGGTACTACTGAGGTACTACTAAACAGATGGCTGACAGATTCCATTAATGTTAGTGCAGTGTTTTTAGTAAAACATATTGCTTAATTTTTCTTTTTTAACTAGCAGGATATAAAATCTTCGGAAATTAGATATTTAAAAATTTAGACATATTAGTAAATGTTTATTTTTCCCCTAAAATAGTTACTTCTGATTTTATAACTCGATTTCTCCACTTTCTTCCCTGCATTTTATATAGAACTGCTTTTAAGTTGCAGTAATTCATCCATGCATCATCTTTATACAAACTTTCACATAAAAAAATGGCACAAAGTAACACCAAGACATTGAAGTTGTTGAAGAACAAATGCTAAAATGATGAGACCATAATAACTTGCTCTAGAACATTTTTCACATTTCCTGTTAAAAAAGGACTAGGAGTCAAATCAAACAAACTTTCAATAAGTTCTCTCTTGTTAAGAACATTGTACCTTCCATATAACTTCATTTGAAATTTTAAAAAATTAAAAAAAAAAATAAGGTTAAAAAGATACCAGAAAAGGTGTTAAAGTTCAGGAGTGATTTTATTTTCATGAACCATCCACAATGCAGCTGTTTGAAAAAAAAATGGGGAAAAAAAGCAGCTGAAATAATGAATAATTAAAAAGGTAACAGACAAAAGTGTGTTGCGAAACATGAAAGGAAGTCAAAGAATTATGCCAGGTTAAGATATT
>VZRI01003395.1:40615-118169 GCA_013397515.1 Upupa epops
ATTAATGTTAGTGCAGTGTTTTTAGTAAAACATATTGCTTAATTTTTCTTTTTTAACTAGCAGGATATAAAATCTTCGGAAATTAGATATTTAAAAATTTAGACATATTAGTAAATGTTTATTTTTCCCCTAAAATAGTTACTTCTGATTTTATAACTCGATTTCTCCACTTTCTTCCCTGCATTTTATATAGAACTGCTTTTAAGTTGCAGTAATTCATCCATGCATCATCTTTATACAAACTTTCACATAAAAAAATGGCACAAAGTAACACCAAGACATTGAAGTTGTTGAAGAACAAATGCTAAAATGATGAGACCATAATAACTTGCTCTAGAACATTTTTCACATTTCCTGTTAAAAAAGGACTAGGAGTCAAATCAAACAAACTTTCAATAAGTTCTCTCTTGTTAAGAACATTGTACCTTCCATATAACTTCATTTGAAATTTTAAAAAATTAAAAAAAAAAAAATAAGGTTAAAAAGATACCAGAAAAGGTGTTAAAGTTCAGGAGTGATTTTATTTTCATGAACCATCCACAATGCAGCTGTTTGAAAAAAAAATGGGGAAAAAAAGCAGCTGAAATAATGAATAATTAAAAAGGTAACAGACAAAAGTGTGTTGCGAAACATGAAAGGAAGTCAAAGAATTATGCCAGGTTAAGATATTTGTTGGTGAAAATTTTGCTTACAGAGGCAAGGAAGATAAACATTGATCAGATGCCTGAAAGTTATGTTGTGATTATGAACTTACAGGAATTGATTGACTCTGGTATCGTACAGGAGGAGCTGTAAGGCCCATAAAGGAAGGCTGATGAGTATTCATCTGTCATGCCGTTGTGAAAACTGTTTTGGCTGCTCAGGTAGTTGCTGTTACTGCTGTTTCTGTTGTGTAAGTTGTTGTTCAGTTCATGGTTATTTCTGTGAGGCAGCTGTAAGCTGCCATTCAAGTGGTTAACAGAAAAACCTGTCCTAGAGAATGATAACATCATTTTGCTCTCATCATCATCATCATCTGAAGCAGCATACAGGTTCCCTAGAGAACTGGCTAGTCTTGAGTTTATGGAGATGCTGAATGGAAAACACATGCAGGGGAAAAAAGCCAAAACAAGATATTTACAGGTATATTAAAAAAAAAATAACAGACAATTCGTAAGACATTAGGTGAATAACACAAACCATTCTGAAATACTTTGTTTCTACACAGGCTCATCTTCTAGCTTTCAAATAATGAAAATGAGAATTAATAAAAAGATCAAGAGTTTCCAATCTATGCTAATTCAAGCACTACCATGGCCAGCTTTCACCAATGTCTAACCATATGTGCATGGTAGGCAATTTTGTTAAAGAGTTTAGGCAGTAGCTGATCTACACTAAAGTATTTGTGTACATTTAACAGTTTAAGGATTCTCTTGTTTCTTAAAATCAATAACCTGACATAAGTCTTCAAATGACCAAGAAGTAATCTGATATAATTTGAGAATAAAACTTGCTGACCTGAAATAGTCTCTTTAAGTTAACTATTTTCTTCAAATAAGTATTTGGACCAACAAGTTGCTGAAAATGCCAAAGTTATTCCAAATTTCATACTAAATAATTATGGAAGTTAAATAATAGCAATAGTGGGATTCAACAGCCATAAATTACGATTCATAAAAACCACACTGTTTAAACTCAGTATCCTAAGATTGATAGGGTAATAGACTTGTAGGAATACTTGCAAAACTTCTAGCAGTTCAAGACAAATAAAAAAAAGATACCTGAACAATGTAATACTGTTTCTGATTTGATATAAACCCACTAGAACTCTCACACCAGTAGTATCTGTACTGTAGCATAGAGTATTAATAGCAAAATGAGAAAAAAAACACCAAAACCTTTTAAGGTTAGAGCCTGAGGATGTGGGAATTCTGCTTATTCTTTCAGCAGATGGTGAATTAACTGCCATTGCTCTGGAGGCCTTCAGAGGAGACATGGATCCTTCTGTGCTACCTGAAAAATTGAGTCTAAAAGGAGTGCAGAGTTTCAGTAAGAAGATAGGTTTTTGTAACTCAAATACACATCTCAGAAAAACATACAGACTTTCAAGACACAAACTAGTATTTTAAAAAATGGGATTTGTCAGTCTGAGTACTGAGAATCTGACAGTAAAAACTCGACAATCTGCTTTCAAATATCTTTAAGAGAAACTTTTCAAATATTCATTCCCAAGTTTTTCCCTTGCTGTATAATATTACACAGTTATAGGCTACTTTTCATATTGATAATTTGTTGTGTTCATTTTGTATCAAATTTATTGTAAATTTGATTATAACTTTTAAATATGATTAATTTGAGAAAGAATGTTTTCTGTGCTATAAAGTACCAGTACAAAAAAAAACCACTGTAGCTTTCATAAGAACATTGTTGCCAAGTGACAGCAAGAATTTTTACAAGATAGATAGAACTCACAGGATTTTAATTACTAAACTTCGTATTTTCATCATGAGCAGTAAGTAGGTACACTGGCCTACTTAGAAATCTTTACATTATAGCTGCCTATATTAGTTCTTTAAAAACTAAATACGGTGTTCTTTTCAGTAGTAATGCTTCATATTTTCTGTTACTATACATTTAGTTTGCATGCAGTAAGTTAAAGAATGCCATGTTTACAAAAAGAGAAGACTGAATTCTAACATTTTCATATTGTTTTATATTCTTGGGTGGCATGTTTTGTACTGGTTTGATATTAGCACAGGTAATAAGAGACAAAAATTTAGAAAATTGAAGTATTTGCTCTTTTTGTTCCAAATGAAGTTCTGAAGCATGTAGTAAAGAGTACAGTGAAGACACTCTATTAAATACAAAAACATACTAAAACTGGGCATGTTTATCTAGTACTTATTTATAAAAAAGTTATACTGTTGTTATCCAGTGAGCAAAACCACTAGTTTATCTGATAAAGCACACAGGACAAAAATCATAATCTACAAACATTATGTAGCCAATTTAGGCTTTTGAAACAAGCCTTTAATTTCACAGAATGTTTATGAGTTAGTCATCCATCACTGCATAACAGCATAAATGGGACCGAGGAAATTACTTATATTAGATAATTATTTAAAAGAATGTCTAAAATTTATTTTAGAAGTCTTAAATTGCTAATCAACTGATGTAGTAAGTGTATTTCAAACCACTGAAAATTTAAGATCTGAGAACTATACATTTAGAAATGTAATTTTAAGTTAATACCTGAAAGGCTGTGATATTGACCGTGTGTGCAATTTCATGTCTTGCAGCCTAAAGAAACAAAAGCAGCTATCTTTATGAAAGGATAAAAGGCCTTTCCCATTCCCCAAAGGTTTACTTATACTTTAAAGACAGGGTAAGATGTAAGACTAACAAGAGTTAATAATTCTTGACAATCATGTTGATTGACAGTTAAAAAGAGAGGTAACTTCAGAGTTTCAAATCACATTTTTACTGGTTGTGAAAAACACAAATTTTTTATAAGTGATTCTAGAAAGACAATTAAGTTCACTGAGGTAAATTTTGTTTGATACGTATGTTTTCAAATGACAGAAATGTGAAGGTTTTAAGATATTTTTGGTTTTTTTAGTTTGTCTTTTACTGCTACATAATAAATAGGCATCCTGAACAAAATTAGTAAACCAAATCAGTAACTAATAGATAAATACCTACAGAAATTTCCACGACACAACATGATACAACTAGTACCACTGCCTTAAACAGGCCATGTACTTGACATAAAGATCTGACAGTACAGATGTAATTTAAAATTGCAAGTTACCTGAGAATTAATTAATTACCTCAGAGCTCCAGTGGCAGCAGAACATGTCCGTCTGCGACTTTTTAAGGCATTAAGCTTATCTCCCTGTGTTATACTGTTCTGAGTTAACACGCCTACTTTGTCTTCAAAACAATTCTGGAAAATACGAAATATGCAGGCAAGGAAATACATTAAATCCATTGGTGTAGTGTAGTTTCAAAGCACTGAGCATCTCCTTCACAAGGATTATAATTTAAAAGATTAATTTACAGTCTTCTGGATACAGGGGGAACTAGCTTGTCTTTATGCAGTTCCAGTAGCTTAAATGTGTACATACAATCCCAAAGACTTGTTGCAGAATCTGACCTACAAATCAGTTCAAGATATTTGAATCTAGTTGACCGTATTTACTTCCAAGTCTGCTTTTCATAGAACATAAAACTCCAACTCCTTCTGCTATAACTATTCTTGAAGTTACCAACAATGTGGAAATGAAGCAGTAACACAATTTTGTGATATGCACAACATGAGGGAGAAATTTAGTTGTGTCTTGCAAGAGGAGCTAAAAATCAACATTAAGTTACTAATTTTTTTTGTAAATAAGATTCTCATGACTGCTGAAAAACAACATTTTGAAACTATGAGAGATTAGTAAGGAATAGAGGATAAACACATTTCAGAATTTTATCCTAGTAGCTCTAGACAACATTAAGACACTAAAATACTTTTCAAGTGGGCACCAACACTGTTTAAATTACAATTTGATTGATCTCAGTCTAAGACCCAAGTATTAAGTAAAGACAGTGTATCAGCAAAGAAGTATGAAAGTTACACAAAGCAAGAAGAAAACTGACGTTTTTTAGCTTGCAAATTAAAAAAACCTTGTACCAATTATCCTTAATTTGATATCCAATCACATATTAATTTCAGTTGTGTCTAAGTAAAATCAATGAACTCCATGTCACAAAACAATAGTTTCTGCCATTAACCAAGAGAAGACATCAGAAGAAACAGTACAACAAAATCAAATCAAATGATACATGCATTTTAGCTAGATTTCATTGAAAATTATCTGCTAGGCACTGTTAACCTATCATTCAGCCTCAGTGCCAATTCATTTTGTTTCTCTGTCTTGACCTGTCCGACTACGTAGCTGTTGTGTCCTCAGATTCTGACTGCTTATGCATTTTTGAGATTGTAAACATTATTTGGTTTTGAGTTTCAAGAATTTCATGAGGTCTTGAGATACAACAATATATCCAAAGAAATAAGTTAATTGCTTTTAAAACTGAATGTTAAACAGCTTTAATAGGACATCTGTAAAAAACTGAAATATCCATATTACAGAGAAGGCTACAGTAGAAAAAAGCAGCATTGCAAATATTGTGTATCTGTAAAGAAGCTGCTACACGGTTTGGAGGTAAGTTATCTGCAAGTAAGTGGCCCTGAATACTAGAATCAATAAAGTTGTAGTAGCAGCTCAGACTCAAAGATATTACTTTTACCCATACTATGTGCCAGTTGTTTTCATTAGAAACACAAGTTCATCTCTACATTGTGTTAAACTCTCCAGTTAGTAATCTAGATATTTAACCTTATATATTCCAAGCCATAAATTTTACTTTCAAAAGGGAAATAGTATCTTCACAGAAACACATTCAAGATACTCCCAGATTCTGACAGATCACATGATTGATGATAAATTTATACTAATAACTATCTGAATACGGTGCTCACTATATCCATGGTCTATTACATCAAAGAACTCCATCAGCAATGGAAAAGCTCTTCAGTTACTACAGAGATAAGATTAGATTAATCAAATGCACAGTTCTAGGCTGCTTCTCACAGATACTGTATGGTTTAAGATTTTCACTAGCCCAGAAGCAGAAGTGTGTTCATGACAGGTGATGCGTCATGCCTATGCTTCCAAGAAATAATTTAAAGGTTACTGTTAGAAATTCAGAATCAATAGATTTCCATGAAGAAAGTTTTTTCCTCTCTCTTCTTCCAACAAACAAATAAAAACTCAGAATTACTTGAAATAACACAAAACTTCTGAAGTTTGCAAAATTACCTACAGCAGTTTTAAATATAATTAAGTCGTATTCCTTTTAAGTAGATTTGTTCTAATTATAACCTAGAAAAAATAAAGAGCAGCTGCAAAAATCTAATACTAGTACAAACCTAAAAAAAGTAAAAATTATCGAAACTCTTACCTCCCTGTATCGATCCAAGTCTTGTACTTTATTCAAGCTGTCACTGATTGACATGTCGTTCAAGCCACAAAGAACTCTATTAAAGTTTCCATCAATGACTCGTTGTTTCTGCTTCAATCGGATGAGATCTCCCTCCTGCCATAATGCTGCTTGTTTCCTTTAGGACAACAAACAAAATCAATTCAAACCAACAAATTTGTCAAAAGATAAAATGTGAAAACATGCTACTTGTAGACTGACAACATTTGAATAGTCCACGTATCTGGAGAAAAAGTATTCAAATGTCTATCACAAAGAAAAACTAGTAAGAAATCTCTGATCATCTTCAATAATTAAAAACAACTAAAAAAACCTCAGAATCACCAAGCAGCTCTGTAGCCATCACAGAAGTACTACAGGTACTAAAACTTCATTTTACAAAATCCTACTAGGGAAAAAAAGTTTAACAGGAATTTGCCATGATATTGCAAAGGATTTTTAAGTTGTGTTTTCAAGATAGAAAAAATATTTTTATATACATAAAAATGTGTAGAGAATAAATGATGGCATAGCACTTTCCAGCTTACTAGTACGAGTTCTGCATATACAGATACTGTGAAGTAAAACTACAGAAGTTTTCCACTACTAATAGTTGCACTACTGCACAATGGAAGTGCTCATAGTCATGTATAACTTGTAGAACACTCTAGTAATAATTTTCAGAAAACACAAGATTATATCCTGCAGACAGGTTGTTAAAAAATAATGCTACAATATGCATAGGCTAAGCTAGCTTTTGTTGACAAGATTGCATTATTCCGTGATAAGGAAGTTGGCTAGGTAGGTGCCAGTAATGCCATTTCTATCCAAGAGCTGTGACCCCCAATTCTGTACTATTATGTATTACTGTAACAAAAAATTCTACACTGAACAAAGAAAAAAAAAAAGTATGAGGAGTATTACCTCCACTGGAAACTTTTCTTTGTTTGAAAATAATCTGGCACAGCTTAAAGTAGCCCGAGCTAACTGCCTGCCTCAACTTATTCCATAATAAATGGGAAAAAATAAACACTTACAGAAAAGTATCACTATGTTCCAAGAAAATATCAATTGAAGGGAGGGGGAGGGGGCAGGCAGAGGGGAAACTCCACTTACTTGACCTAAGAGAAGTAATTTAGAAAACATGCCTGACTTTAAATACCTTTGAAATTTTCCAAGTTTAACTGCATTCACAGTAACAAACTGCTTCAATACATACTTGGGTGAGAGTCCTTACAAAATCTTACTCAAACATCCCTTATTAAACCTCAAAGACTTTAAGAGGTGAAGCTTTGACATCTATGAAGCCTAGAAGACCAAAGCTGCATGATGTTACCTTTCCATGAGATGCAACTTTGCGGACCTGAAGGCAAGATGTTTTGTATCAGAACCATACAACTGATGTTGTCATCATCTTTCTCAATCCCATTCTGACACTGCCAGTGACACTACTTGAATTTTGTCTGATTGTCAAACGGGTACCTATTTCCATTATAATAACAGAAAATTCTTACTGAACAATACCATGGGTCTTACCTACACATAATGTAGCTATAAATGAAAAAAATATCTGAATGATCTCTGCCTTACTCTAAAATCAAACCAATCATTTACACAGCACTGCAGAAGAGACATGAGCTCCCTTTTCCCTGTCTTCTAAGTAAACAACGCTTTACTGACTAAGCCTCATTCATGCTCTCTTTCTCTTGTGAATTACAGTAACACTCCTCCTTTCCCTCTGATAAACTACAGATTTCTAAGATTCAAGGTCAGTGCATGTTTTACTGTGTTTACACAGTATCTAGCAGAACTGTTACATTTTCTTTTTTTCCAGAATGCAAAAATTCATGGTAGATTTTCCCAAAATGTTTTTTTTCCTCTCCTAACAGTAAAAATGCCTCCAAGTATCATTATGGTGTGAACTACAAAATATCAGCATAACCTTTGTAATACTAAAAGCACAACACAGAAACCAGTATGAAAATTGAACTTAATGTCTGCATCACTGAAGCCAGCACAGTTTTTCATTCATTTTCAGTCAGAATCAAACCTTGAATCAACAATTCAAATGATCCACATGTGAAATGATCTGTACCTGAAGCATAAAGCAAATTTTTAGAAGGAGCTGTATTAAACCATACATTTGTTTTGGTAATAAAGCTCCAAATCAGAAATGCTTCACACATTATTCTAGGAATCTGACAAACATCATATGTTGTCCACCACATACTTATTAAGTATTTCATTAAGGAATAAAAATATCAATTATTGTAATATTAATTTAAAGTATCATCATAGGCTGAATATAAAGCCTATCCTTTTTATGTTAATATTTTTGTAAATCCTTACTGTTGATTTAATCTTTTGTCCACATCTGGACTTTACACTTCCAACACATCTAACACCTCAATCCCCCCAAAACAAACACACAGGGTCTTGACACAAAATCCACAGCACTACAGAAAATACATTTGCTATGAAGTTTGATTTCAATCCCAAATTAATTAACCTCATATATATTGCAACAGGCAGTAACATTGGGCAATAGTAGATAGAAAGTAGGTCATGAAAAAGGTACATTACAGAAAATTATGGAGAGAAGCAGCTGACTCCCACTAGCAAAGAAGGTATACATACTCTTCCAGAAAGTGTTGCTGAGGTCCTATTATAGAGCCTGGTCGACATATTCTTATCCAAGCAATAGCTTCAGCATGCGTGAACTTGTAGTGTTTCATTATATAACAAGCAATTAGCGTTCCAGTTCTCCCCAGGCCAGCTACAGAAACAGAAATATCAAAATATCATGATTGGATGCTGTAGGTCTAAGAACATACACTTATATAAAGTTTATGTCATTTAAGAACATGTGCAACAGTGATCACAGTCAACACTTCGACAATTCTACTCAAAAAAAATGTATTTTCTTAAGTAAAGGTTTGTTATTTTCAAAAAGCTTTGACCAAGCTGCACAAAAACTTCCTACTTGTAAAACCAGTAAAAAACAAAATCAAAGAACATTTTGAGAGGCCAATGCACATACCTTGCATGTATTTGCACCTTGATTTGTAAATACATTTGTATGTCATGACAGTAGCACATTACCTTTTTGTATGTTTTTTGTGAAACCAGCGTGTAAAACTATTTGCTGCTATGTATAAACAAAACTGTTGACCAGCACGTAGTTTTATATACCACAAAATAATTTTACCCACTGCTTCCCAAAAGACAAGTTATACCCGGTTTTAAAGGGAAGAAGAGTAAAAGCTAATTAATGTCTAATTACAGAGGAATCTTATTTTCCCACAAATACAACATTCGCAATTTAGAGTCTCATGGTGGCCAGCTAATGTATATGCACCAACTCTCTAAATTGAGACTCTGCAGCCAGACATTCTTGCAGACAATTCTGTACACAACTACCAGCTCTTTACTTTCAACCAATGGTTACATTCTGATGTGGCTTTGGAAAGTTAAGATGATTTAAGCAAAAGAATGAAGATAAAAGTTTACAAATAGTGAGATGATCTAACTGTACACTGGAACACTAGATCTGTAGAATCATTTTACCAAGGGAAGTATTGTTAGGACGAATTTGGAAATTTGTTTTTTTATTTGCTTTGTTTTGGTTGTTTTTCTTTGTTGCTGGTGGGTTTTGTTGGGCTTGTTCTTAAATGCAAAAGAAATGCAACCTGTGAATAGGTAACTAAGAGCTGTACTTATACAAATGGTATATCTGAATAAGCAGATATGGTTTCTCAAAACTTCAGTTAACATCTATTCACTACATCTATCACTAAGACTTCAGTTATGTTAAATCCCTGCTAATGTACAAACTTTCCATAGCAGTTATCTACATTATACCATTCTACAAAATGTGAGACAATTTTTCATTTGTTTATTAGTCAGACAAAAGACCAAATATACGTCAGTTGAGCAAATGCATAACTAACTCACTAGAAAAGTATGTTGTATACTTTTAGCAACTAAGCCTGGAGAATAACCATCTTCTACTGCTAATCAATGGTTTATACCTCCATTTAGTTGATTATCAGATGCCTAGCTTATTAACACCAGAATTTTAGGGTTCTACCCACAGTAGCAACCTACTAGCAAATAAACTTATCTTTGGTATGTATGTTTACAGTTCATGAAACAATTATGAATACAGTATTCTTGTTTCAGATTAGGAGGACCTTGGTCTCCAGAATGTCCTTAGACAGCTCTAAACATAAATCAAGCCAAACCCTTCAAAGCCTTTGTTAATCATTCTTGACTAAGCATGTTTTGTGTACTTGCTGGCTGATTTGCTGAAATAGGCTGGTTTAAAATGCTGGCTGGCATCACAATAACTCACGTCAACCTGAAATGTAGAAGTCATGCTCCACAGAAAAATGCACAACAGTCCAAAAGCACAATAAAACCTTTCACTCTTTTGCATTTTCTAGCCAATTAACATAATGCTGTGAAAGCATAATGCAAAAGAGAAATCTCCATCAACCAAAAGTCATGCCTTCAAATGGTGTTTAGAAAAAACAGTGAACAACAGACTGTCAGTTATTGTAGGTGGCACTGTAGGATGAGAGAGCTTAATATGAAACGAGTAACAAATATTTGCCATATATTTAGTCAAGTGTCACAAAGTAACATTACTTTCATAACCAGAAAATGTGGGCTTTTTAAAATGCTTTATTTCTGGAATAAATGCTATAGCTTTATACTTATTGAGAACTTCAACCAATAAATAATGAGTATGCATACCTTTACAATGTACAGCAATAGCGCCATCTGCATTTTCACAGATGTTCAGGAACCTCCTAACTATATTGCTACTTGGTGTGCTTCCATCTACGAAGAAGAGGTCATAATGCTCAAAACCAGCATCAGTAAAGCGTTTTGCCTCATAAATTTTTTTGTTCAGTCTTATGATTGATGTGACATTATGTTTCTTGAAATAGGGAAAGTAGGCTTCAGGTGCATGAAGAGGATAACCTATTTAATAAAAAATAAAGAAACATTCAGTGGCCTAGATGAAGTTCAATATCCTAAGATGAAGTTCAATATCCTAATAACCTAAATTTCCTGCAAAACCTTTTTTGAATTATTAACATGCTACTATTGAAAATGTTTTTATATTTTACTCTGGATAAACATTTGAATTGCATAAAAGCAATTGCCACAAAATGCTCATGAAAACCACTAACAGTAAAAAAAAATAATTGTGAAACACTGCACTGTCTCTAGTTTAGCCCATTCCTCTCTACAAGTTGGGTTTTATACATAAAGCTAAAGCACATATACTAATTCAGAACAGCTGTTTATCTACAGTCAAGCTGTAGACTGAAGAGTAAGAACATGATTCAGGAGGAAACACTGTTTATGAGGAAAATACATGGATCTATACTACGGACAAAATGAACACTCATATTCTTACAACACTGTGAAGGAAATAAGATTAAGCAGCTTGATTCAGCTGACAGACAAAAGGATCCTCTAGATGAAGAGAGGAGAAGCAAGGTGGGGAACAGATGTCAAAGACCAGCCACAAAGACATTCTGGACACTATCACCAGATGGTCTCTATTGTCAAGGGTGTGAGGGAGTGTAAGTGCATGCACACATCTGTAGGATGTGCATGTATCAAATGTAGCTTATTCTTTTCTATTAACAATTATGTCTTGTACACAAAACACAGGAACACATGTACCACAATAAACAGAAAGTCTGGCACTGACTAAATTGCCCGGTTTATCCCCGTAATTTTTACTCCCGTTCAAATAAAGTCTGCAAGGTCTTTCACAAAGCACACACCATTTCCATAATTCATATAAGCATTAGTAAACACAGTTAGAGTCACAACATAATGAGAAAAATCCAGCTTTAGAATTACACCCACCTAAGGCTTATCTATAGCCTCATAACTGGATTTTAAGGATTATTGTTATTAGGAAATTTCAATTACATACACGTTAAAAATAAAACTCACTATCATATTTCCAAGAACATGATATCAATATTTTATTTTCTAGAATATATAAATATATAATATTTTAATGACCTTAATATTTTATTTTTTAAAAGAATTCTTCAAAAAGGGAGTAACAGTGATTGAGGAAGAAATATCTTCTCTCTGCATTTCTTTAGTGGACACTAAGAAATTAGCAGCTTTCCACTCATGAAGAAAATCTGAGAGCGCAGAAGTCAAAAATTAAAAAGGCATAGATACAGAAAACACTCTGGCATAAACAAAGTGACATGGCACAAAGAATAAGGTAAAATTCAGACAAAATTTGATGGTAATTTTCAAATTACTTATTTTCCTTTTAGCTAGGCCAAATCTCTCCTTCTGTCAGTCAAGTGCAGCCTGGAGTGCATCAGAAAGGGGGTGGTTAGCAGATCAAGGGAGGTTCTTCTCCCCCTCTACTCTGCACTGGTGAGCCTGCACCTGGAGTATTGTGTCCAGCTTTGGGCCCCTCAGTTCAAGAGCTGCTGGAGGGTGTCCAGCATAGAGCAACAAAGATGATGAAGGAAGTAAAACACCTCCTGTGTGAGAAAAGGCTGAGGGAACTGGGTTTCTTTAGCTTGGAGAAGAGGAGCCTGAGGGGCAACCTCATTAACGTCTTCTTCACAGTGAGCATTGGAACAGGCTGCCCAGGGGCGTTGTGGAGTCTCCTTCTCTGGAGACATTCAAGACCTGCCTGGATGTGTTCCTGGGCTACTTGGTCTAAGTGATCTTGCTGTGGCAGGGAGATTGGACTAGATGATCCTTTGAGGTCTCTTCTGATCCTTTATGATTCTATGAAGTTTCTCTCATTTCACTGCAATCATACAGGTTCTTCCTATTATTCCAAGGATCTTGAGTGGTGAAGGAAAGCTTTTCTTAAAAAAAAAAACTGACACTTCCCCGGACTTTGTTACAAAAAGTATTAACTATAGTCTGCTTTGCTTTATGCAATTCACCTTGAATTCTGCTTACTTATTGTTTGAAATGTCAGATTCCACAAAGATATCAAAGGACCAGAATTTATCAGGTACTTAGTCACTGACTATGAAAAGAATTGGAATTCTAGCAAAGAACTCAAAAAACCTTTGCAATTAAATTATATTATTTCATAAAAGATGTTCACTGGATGAAGTTCCTTCTGATATTTATATGGAACCTCCTATGTTCCAGCTTGCACCCACTGCCCCTTGTCCTAACACCAGGTGACCTTGAAAAGAGCCTGGATCTATCCTCGTGACACTCACCCCTCACATATTAATAGAATTAATGAGGTCACCCCTCAGCCTCCTCTTCTCCAAGCTCAAGAGACCCAGTTCCCTCAGCCTTTTCTCATAAGAGAGCTGTTCTCCCTCCTTCATCATCTTTGTTGCTCTACGCTGAACACCCTCCAGCAGCTCTGTGCCCTTCTTGAACTGAGGGGCCCAGAATTGGATACAATACCCCAGATGCAGTCTCACTAGCGCAGAGTAGAGGGGGAGAAAAACCTCCATTGATCTGCTAACCACCCCCTTCGGATCCCCCATGATGCTGTTGGCCATCTTGGCCACAACAGTACTCACTGGGTCATAGTCATCCCGCTATCCACTAGGTCCCCCAGGTCCCTTCCTCCTACACTGATCTCCAACAGGTCAATCCCCAACCTATACTGGTACCTGGGGTTGCCCAGATGCAAGACTCCACACTTACCCTTGTTGTACCACATTCAGTTTCTCTCTGCCCAGCTTTCTAGCCTGTGCAGGTCTTGCTGAATGGCGGCAGAGTCTGCTGGGGTGTCGGCGACACCACCCAGCTTTGTCTCATCAGCAAACTTGCTGACAGTGTACTCTAATCCCTCATCCAACTCATTAATGAATAGATTGAAGAGGACTGCTCCCAGTACTGATCCTTGGGGGACCCCACTAGATACAGGCCTCCAACTCAACTCTGTCCCATTAACCACTACTCTCTGGCTTGTATCCTCCAGCCAGTTCACAATCCACCTCACTACGCAATCATCCAGTCCACACTGCCTCAGTCTGGCTGCAAGAATGCTACATGAGACTGCGTCAAATGCCTTACTGAAGTCAAGATAGACCACATCCACTGCTGTGCCATCATCTATCCCCCAGATTATGCCCTCATAGAAGTCTATCAGGCTGGTCAAGCATGACTTCCCTTTGGTGAAGCCATACTGACTGTCCCTAGTGATCCTCTTGTCCCTGATGTGCCTAGAGACAGCATCCATTACAAATTCTTCCATCATCTTTCCTAGAATGGAGATGAAGCTGACTGGTGTATTATCTTCTGCTCATTTTCTCTGTTTAACATGCTGGAAAAATAATCAGTAAAATATACAACATACCATTTTCAAGTTTACTCTTTGGGTGAGGTCCACTAAATGCCAAAAATTTTCCTGGAATAATCCAGTTGAAGTCACCGTTTTCCACTCGCTACAGAAATGTCAGAAGAGAAAAAGTATTTCACTATCTGTTCACACAAGATGAAAACAAATTACTCAATATTTGGTCTAGTGAGAGGTGTGTCTACCCGTGGCAGGGATGTTGGAACTACATGACCTCTAAGGTCCCTTAGAAATTCAAGTACTCTATGATTACCTCTTGCTATGCCCCTGCTGCATTAAAGCAATACAGTTAGAATGTAATTAGCTAGCTAACCTAGCTAACAGGGACTAACAAACCATAAGACTTCTCAGAAATCTGTTAATAAAATTAAAAGCAAAAACTTACTGAAATTTTTCAATACAGAAAGAAAGATACATTTATCCCTTAAAGAGTTCAGCAATTTAAGACACCTACTAATACCTACAATACTGACAAATGGCAACATTTTTCTATGTCCTAATCCAACAATGCTTCCACGTAATGTGCTGGCTAGAAAACCCATTTCACAGATAACAAATTCAAAACCAATTAGCCTTAAAAAAGAATTAACCTTTCCTTATATAAACTGAAATTTACATACTAGCATAAGCCAATAATGACAGAAGCAAAGTATAAATCAAATAAAAAAGATACATTGAAAAAACAAACCAAGCCTCTCAACTCTCAAACAAGTTTGTAATGTTTTATCTTTAAATGAAAACTTCAAAATGGCCCTGCAAATTCTGTTAGTGTCAAAATCAGAAGCTTCTTTGCAAATACATAACTGAAACTCAAAACTGCCTTCTTTTTTAATTGTGGTGCACTCATTCCTCATTTGGCAGTGCAGCTTGGGCAGCATGACTTTTAAGGACATGGCACTCCATTCAACTGCATTATTAAGCTTGTGTTTTTAGCTCTCAGCTCTTCAAAACTTCCTAATGAGTGAAAGGTTATGACAATGGACATCTCTGTAACCAATTCACCGTTTGTTAGCTAAGCCCATTAGGCTTGCTCCAAATATCCTCACACTGTGAAAAATCCTGTAAGCTAAGGACTATTGGACCCATCTTACTTTCCAGTAAGACCCCCTGCCCATCTCCTCTCAAGTTCATATCACAGATTTTATCTCAGCATCACAGCACCTCTAACCCCTTTATGGAAGAAGATCTGTTCAATAAATTCAAAGTACTTTTATATACTATACCTTTATATTTTAATTCATAAATAATACTGGTAATTAAGTATTTTATAGTTAAATGTTACTGTGAATAACATTTGAATACAACATGTGAATAAATGTATTGTGAATAACTGAAATTATAAATATTTTAGTCTGGATTGGTTATCTCAACACTACATGCAAATAACATTTTACATACAGTCCAAAAAAAAGGGGAACCAGCCACAGCTGAAAGAACTGTAACTGAAAGAACTATAAATGCGAAACAGAATTTTCCTTACTCTGCTCCCTGTCCAAAAAATACACATTTGAAGACTTAACATAGCAAAAACCTGGAACATTTAAAGTTTTAGAAATATAGAACAGGACACATTGCAATATACAAAACATGGTACATAAAATAGGAGACAAAAAAATGGATGAAAAGATTAGATAGTATCAAATTTAAGTGATTTAGGAAAAACAACCCTTTTAACTTGTTCAATATTAGAAATATTCAAAATAAGGTAATAAAATTTAAAATGGATTTTACCAGAATAAGGAAATTTATTATAATTTCTTCTAAGTTTTCTGAAAATTGCATTAAAGGGCCTGAGGAAAGAACACTAGCTAGACTAATACAACAGTAAGAAGATAATTCAATATATATTAAAATGCTTTGTATGTCTGTAGTTTATTTACCTTTCCCTTTAACCAATGCACCTGCAGGAACTTCAGAGAGTTCCAAAGACAAGGTCCAATAGAACAACACAGTTGTCACTGACTTAAGTAAAAACCTTCTCCCTTTGAGCGTGGAAAATGGTAAACAAAAAATGATACAGCTATTCCAGGCCAGATGTCTAGAGACCTTCTATGCCTGGTTATTTCCTCTGTACACACGGAAGTTCTCAGCTAAACCATGGGCTTAATTTAAAGGTTCCCTACATCAACAAAGTCTTTAGAAGCCTACAGAGCCATCAAGGGTATCTAAAGTGTCTAGCAGAACAACAAATGACATCTGTTAGCTTTCTGGGACTTCATGAGGTAAATACTTACAATGCAATTTTATTGCTGGAACCCCCATGCATCCGTAGTAAGATAATTTAAAATATTTCAAAATACACTGTGGCTGCAAAAATGTCATCATATATTTAATGCAGCAGATCGGTAAATGAAAGAAATCTTTGATTCTGAGAGTCAGCTGAAAGATCTTGAAATGTACCCTGAAGGAAGGCTGCGAAAGGATGAAAAGTCCCTGAAGCCAGAAAGGCTATGAGAAAACTACTAGTAGACTTTATGTGATGCACTGAAATTGCTAGAATACTAATCCTGCATGTTTTTCACATACACCTCACAAGGTTGGAGGTTATGAGCACAGGGGTTTTGCCTGAATTAAAATGTGTTTCTAGTATATTTTAAATTGTGGAATGATATATATTCTAACTTATTTTAGGTCAATCAAAAACATTCAACTCATTATTAATCATACAAACCTCATAGTGTTCATATTCATCCACATCAAATGTCTTAAAGTCAAAAAATCCATGCTGCAAGGCCTAAAAGGCAACAAGGTATCATTTTAAACTGGATTACTATATATAATCTCATTTTGTAATATTCTTTTTGTGAATCAAAACTAAATCACTAAATGTTTATTCTTCAGCTTATTGAAGCTTCTATGTTAAGAGAAATTTATAACATGGTCAACAAAAATTTCAACATCACTGAAGCATGTCAGGCTCACTATTTCCCCTGCAAAGACATTAGGGTGGGACATAAACATGTTGCATATCACTTAAGTCATAAACTGATTCTCCCTATCCCACTATTCCCTTTTGGCCATATGTTCATTCATTTATGTTTATACTGAATATATAAAGAATATTAAGAGTTTATTCCTAACTCTATACCTAACATGATACTGATTTTATAACCACACCAAGCAAAACAGCATACACAGAACATAGTACTGTGTAAAACTTGTATTTTATAATTTGCTTTTAAAACACATTCCACTAGAACTAAGTTCACTCAACTACATCAGACAGTATTCATTGCAAGGTTGAAAGCTTTGTATTTGAGTACTGCAGTGTTGCTAAATACGCAAATTCTGTACTATAGATTTGTGTTTAATACCATATAAAAACAATTACATGGATAAGGAACTCATAGGCAGAATGTCTTCCAAGGAATAGGTGGAAGACAGTTCTGCAGCATATATTTATACTGAATCTGCTGAATTCTGAAAAGTACAGGTATCACACAATCTGGGATTAATTTGTAATGGAAAAAAAATACCCACCAGATATCTACAATTTCAAAACCAGTAATAATCAGTCTACCATTGCAAAACAAAAAAAGATGCTCTGCATGTAGTAAACACAAGTATCTTTAATAATAAAGGCAATACATCACCAATATAGTGGATCAGTTAGAAAACTAAGATATCAAGAGGTTTGTCTGAACAGCTGATTTTGAAAACTTTATATTATTTAAGCACAGTTGGCTGGCTGCTCTCCAGAATCTGTATGTCCCCTGAATTACATGTGTATATGTGCATACAAACACCAAATATACCTAGGTAGACTAAGATTTTTGTTTAAGGTATATGCCGGTAAGCTGGATTAAAAAAAAAAAAAAAAAAAATCACCTTATTATAAATATATGGTAACAAGGGGAAAAAAAATCCCAGTATTTCCAAAAGTCCTTTTGATGATCTTTTGAGGTCCCTTCCAATCTCTGATGATTCTATGTTTGTTGCAGATAAATTACAGCGACTGCACTGACTGTTCACAGAGCGTTGGTATCCATAGAATTCCACACAAATTAATCTTGTTCATGACAGCTCCATTCCCACCTCCACAGAACTAAAAATATTAAGCTTGATCACTTTTTTCCAGTTATTAAGAAACATTCATTTTGCCATACTTTAATTTACAAATATTCTACAAAACATCTGTCCAGAACTGTTTACACAGCCTGTCCCCTTTGTGAAAATCACTGGGAAATTAACAAAACAGTCCTTGCTTACCACATGAAGCATATACTATCACATGGGGTTACCAGTGTCCGACTTTGATAAACATCAAGTGAGGTAGCTCAAACAATTGTAAGAAAAGAGAACATAACTTGTGAGCAGGGTAAAAGGGGAGGCACCTAGCGGGACTGAACAGCACTGTGCAGCAGGCAGGCCCTGGAGCTCTGCCAATCGATCTGCAAAACTATGCTTAAGTAGTGAGAACACAGTTTCTATCTCTCTCAACGACTTACTGACCAGTGATCTAAGACCCTGAGAACAAAGTCCCCCATATTGTTGGGGGGGGGGGGGGAAGCACAGAGTGGATGAAAAACACCCCTGGCAGCAGAGATAAAAGGTTTTGAATGGTACAGGGTGACCATCAGCTCCCCCCAGCCTGCAGCCAGCAAGACTGACAAAATGAATGATGGAGATATGGAGATATCTGCAACACTGAGGAAGCGAGCCTGGGCAGATCACCAATCACCACCACAACACCCCCTGCCATCCATGAGGCTGACTGTCCAAGAGGCTGACTGGCCAGAGCTACTGAGGAGCTTCTCCAGGGATCTGTGAAGCCAAGGAGTAAAGCAGAGGAGGTGGTGGGGAAACCACAGCCCACAGTCCTGAGTAGTGATCTGACCCCTTAACTATCTTCACTCCCTTTCCTCTCTTCTACTGTGAGAGTCAGGCATTCTACTGTGAGAGTTAGTGATTCCTGTGCCTTTTGAATTCAGAATTTGACTCTCATGTGGACCTATGGTGTAAATCTCCTTAATTCAATCTCCAGTGAATCCATGAACCTGAGTCACTCCCTTCTCTTTATGACTGGGATGTGACAACATCTTAAGTTCTAATGTAACAATTTTTAAAAAGCAACACTGCAGCATAATATTCATCAGAATCATTAATGCTTCATTTTTTTTAAACAATTATGAAAAGGTTTGGTATTTGACACTAGTCAAGTGTTTTGTGGGAAAGCTGGGTCCAGGTACATACAAAAATTGCTCATATTAAATCACAGTGTATCTAGGTGTCTATCTCACTTGACTTCAGCAACATACGCAGTTTCCTCTTACCAGTGGTTATAAAATGATCTGGTGCTCTGCCCTATACTGTTAAGACTGCTCTGAGTCCAGCCTGCTGCCTTTGTAATGCAAACCTAACAAACTTCAGAAAGCTTCCATCATCATTACTCAAACCCAGCCCTCAGTTATTTAGGCTTCATGAGAGAATACTACTCATTCACACACGTTTTGCTTTGGAACCAGATGTTTTAATGTATTTTAGCAGTATTTTCCTTCACATTTTAAATGTTAATGTAATAGTGTTTTGGTAAGGCAAAGCATTATTACCTTATTGATTCCCTGTAAACAGTCCAAGATCGTAAGATTGTACGTGCAGGTCCCAAACGAAGCATCCCTACGTGTTTGATAAAAATTAATGTACATAAAATTATTATAAGAACATAGGGAAAGACATCATGCAATAGAACATAACCAAGTTACTCAATCACCTCTGAGAGCTCTCAATTTTCAAAGGAGGCATCTTCTTAAAGCTTGTGCACATCAAAGTCTTCTACCAAAGATGTACATGCTCAGAGTAAATGCAGTTAGATACTCAAATTTATTTTAAGAGTGTATCACACACCCTTTACTAAATTATTTATGCTGCCCAGTAACATGAAGTTTTGTGTCCACTTCGAATTGTGTAAAGATGGTAGCAAATAAAGCAAAACTTGCTGTAACAATTACTGAAGTCTTAACCAAGTCTAACATGAAGAAGCAAATGACTGCTAATTTGTATTTCGTTTACACAATCTTATTATGATGCCTGATTACAGATTTGATTACAAATTATCCAGATATAATAAAACTTAAAATTACTTAACCTGAGTTCTGTCACTATGTAAACAACAATTACTCTTTAAAATTGACAGGATACCCCAAAAGCAAAATATATTCCAGTAGTAAGACAAAACAAAAAACGAGTAGCATGACCAAAAAATAACAGCAACAAATGCAGTGTGAAAAATATTACTTTCCAAAGTGTGCTTCAGACCAGTTTGCATTTTAACAAAATTCTGCCCAGAAAGATTATTTCCTAAGCATTCATTAAATAATTATATTAATTTATATTAATATAGTTTATAGAAATATTTTATAGTTTGCTATCTTAACAAGCACTAAGAACTGCAATTATTCAGAAGAGCAAAATTTGATGTTTCAGACAGGCATTTATTTAATCTATAAATGATTCTAAACTTAAATCTTTCATTGAAAGCTTCCGTTTTTTGATAGTCTATTTGATCCAAGTAGTATGAAATTTGTTATTCTGTAAAAGCAGAATATCAGTCTTGATCAAGCAGTGTACACAGACAAAGTATTTAAGAAAATGTGTCATACCACAGGCAGGATACTGTAGAAAAGCTTTTAAGGAATTAGATTGTTAAAGAATATTTAGCCACAATGTTTTAGAAGGGTAACTTTAAAGTGTGAATCTCCAAATCCAAAGCAGCTTTGCAAAATGAAAAGCTATGTATTATTTTTATTATATAAGCAGAACATACCAAAGTCATAAAATATTGTCACAGACAATATATTTTTGACAGGTAATGTTGGAGAAGATATTGTTTTAGCTCAAAAGCAAATTAGAAAACAAAAAGGTCTTAAAAAAAAATAAAAAAATCACAAATCCTAAGGTCCCAGTGGGAACATGTATATAGCATAAAAGTCTTTAAAAGCTCTAATGGTTTTCTAGAAGGGCTGATAGCAACAACAGGACCTAATAAAAACCACAAACTGTAAAACTGAGTATACAGAGAAATGTGAATGGAAGGTAAGACTGTAACATGCATGCTCTATATTACATGTTATCTTGCTATTACAAGAACAAGGTTTTTATTTTACCTATAGGTGTGTAACTACTTAATCTGATACTGCAGTACATAAAACCAGTACTGGGAAAAAAGCCACATAATCTCTAATCCATTAATAAGAAGAAAGAGGGAAAAGGGAGAGAGGAGACTGAACTTGACCTAGATGTACAAGGTAAGCCTATAACAATTCCAAGTGCATTCTTAGCTACAGTTCCCACAGAGTGCTGTTACCACTGGAATCCCATGGCTGATGGCAGCCAACTTCTGCTTACTTCTCATCATCCATGCCTCCAACATCTCATTTCTGATGCTGTGCACTTAACCATAAGGTAGGTGTACTCTGGAGCAAACAGCTCTGCTGATAATCAATGTATTACACTAAACCTTGCCATCTTCTCCCATTCCGTAAGTCTGTAAGTCCCTCAAGTTATCTTCTAGTAAGAAAACACAAGCAAGTAATACAAGTTCATTCTATTGTAATTTGGAAAACAAAAAAATGAAACAAAATGTAAGCATTTTTCATTAAAGCCAAGTAATTGTATTTTACCACTCTCAATCCTTTTCAGTGGGATTAAGAACACCGTCAGCAAATTTGCTGATGTTATCAAGCTGGGTAGTACAACTGATACACTAGAGGGACAGGACGCCATCCAGAGGGACCTGAACAGGCTGGAGAAGTGGGCCCAGGTGAACCTCATGAGTGTTTTATGCATATATTAATTTTAAGCATAAAAAAAATTCATTTAGCAGTAGTTTTGCATATAATCCATGAGGATTCTGCAATCTGGATCCATTGATAATCTGTTGTAGAGTAAATCAAGTGCTTATGGATGCATAAGTAGAAGATGAAAAACCAAAGTTACTAGTTTCAGGATACACAGCAAGCAACAAAAAGCAGATCTGCTTTAAATACTAAAGCCATATATATATATATATAAACACACAATTTACTTATGAAGTGACCCTTTTTATATCCATTTTTTCCTGATGACTTCAAATTATTGCAGAGAAGTATTAGTATTCCTTTAGAGTTTAGTCAAAGAGCATTTTGTGGAAGTATTAGAGAGAACAGATGCTTAATGCTCATCTCACCACCAACTACGTGACTGGAAAGGTTCTGAAATACTCAAAGGGCAAAGATTAAAATTTTATCAGGAATTTATCAATTACCTGAATGTATTAAATAAATTACTCAAGTAAAATACCTTTCTGATTAGCAGAGGGTCAAGATATTTTAAGACACTATTTTTATTTTTTCTGAGCTAAAAGCCTGAACAAACAAAATCTCCAGTCACCTAAATTACTTCCTCCAGGTTCAGACTCAGTTATCAAGTTGCTTTTTCTATCCCAGAGGAATCAGAAGTCATGTCAAATTAGGAATTTTTGCAAATTAAAAGGACAAATTTGTTCTAATTTTCTGAATGAATATATTTACTGAAAAAAATAAACAATTAAAAAGTCATGTAGAACAGGGACTTTCACTGTTCTTTGTGCTAATTCACTGATCTTTGTGCTAACACATCTTTCTACCAATATTTTGTACAATTCCAGGCATTTAAGACAGTAGGAAGTTTTAACTTAGTGAGAAAATATTCTTCCAGAGAAACTAGTGTATCGTGATACAGAAAAATGAACCCTTCACTGGGTTAAAAACTGGCTGGATGGCCATTCCCAATAGAGAGCTGTGGTTAATGGGGTTAAATCTAGATGGCAGCCAGCACAAGCAGTGTCCCTCAGGGCTCAGATTTGGGGCCAGTCTTGTTTAATATCTTTATTGATGACCTGGACGTGGGGATTGAGAGCGCCCCTAGTACATGCGCAGACAACACCCAATTGTGTGCAAGTGTTCTGCTCGACAGCAGGAAGGCTCTACAAAGGAACTTGGACAGGTTGGATTGATGGGCCTAGGCCAATTGTATGAAGTACAATAAGGCCAAGTGCTGGGTCCTGCATTAAAGTCACAACAACCCCAAGCAACGCTACAGGCTTGGGGATGAGTGGCTCAAAAGCTGCTCAGCAGAAAAGGACCTGGGGGTGCTGGTAGACAGCTAGCTGGCTTAATACAAGCTAGCAGGGTGACCAGGTGGCCAAGGCGGTCAACGTGATCCTGGCATGGATCAAGAATAGTGTGGTCAGCAGAAGGAGAAGAGTTATTGTGACCTTGTATGTGGCCATTGTGAGGCCTCATCTTGAGTACTGAGTTCAATTCTGGGCCCCTCATTACAGGAAAGGCATTGAGATGCTGGAACATGTCCAGAGCACAGCTACCAAGCTCATGAGGGGTTTACAGAATAAGTTACACAATGAGAAGCTTTCTTCACAGAAAGAATTGGGAGGCACTGGAACACCCTTTCTAGGGAGGTGGTTGAGTCACCATCCTTGGTGGTATTCACAAAGCATGTAGACATATGATAGGTTGTAGTGGAAGGCATACAGGGGATTATTTTGTGGTTTTCCATAGATCAGGTATTTAGTTTTTTTGTTGGAGTGGGTATGGTTGGACTCAGTGATCTAGTGAATCCTTTCCAACCATGATTATTCTGTGACTACTTCTGTGTCTACAAAAATCATTTAGGTATTTAATTGTGGAAATCAAGCTTCTCATACTTCAAATGTTCTACCTTTCTGTTAAAATCAAAATTCTATGTTTAAAAAAAAAAAAAAACACTGATGAAAAAAGAAAACCTCATTTCACATCATCAGAGCATACAGAGACATCTCCTGCACAGTTCTACAGCAGAGTTGTTCTGATTTCTGTTGCTGATCACACATTTCATTAGAGCATTCCTTCAGCCTTTAATGACCAAATACAACACCTTGATTTTCAAGCAGTATTTTAGCATCTATTACCTAATAGCACTATTTGCTTTCAAAATGAGAAAAACATGAGTATTTGTATGAGATACAGATACAGTATGAATCTGTGCTGGCATTACAGAGCTGCAAATCCCACACCCGATTTTAGAGTTATTGTAGCTGACCTTAATACTGCGTAACGCTTTCCCTTTCATCACATCTCTAAATATTGTCAAAATAGCTTTTTTTCCCAGCACTTGCCAATAAAGACATGAAAATCTTTTTTAACTATAAAATAAAACCTAGTTTTAGTTTATATAGTAAAACCTATTTCTGGAATTCATATATGAGACTGAGTATTGAAATACATTTGTTATTTGTGTTTAACATAAACATCATAAGTTTTAAAATAACACAAGTCAGTTTCTGAATAGGAAACTGGTCTTTATAACGATTTTAAATGGCGTTAGTACAGTTTTCTTAAATGGAAATGAGAAGATGCAATACGAGATCCTCAAGAGACTAGTGTGTCACCAAGGGACAAAGCATCAGCCAAAAATAAGAGAAGAGTGTCTAAGAGAGTAGTGCCTTACCTTCCTGCTTTGCCTCTAGTTTTTTTGTATTGTAAAACAAACAAACAAACAAAAAAGAGTTCTATTTGTCTTGTAAGGGGGATATTCTGATTGCACTCCACCCCTAAATGATATTTGCTAAAGCTGTCTTTAAAATACCATCTGAAGACCTAAGCTGATTAAGCCTTTTTGAGGTCACTGAGCTCGATGAAAGTAGATCAATTTCCTAGTGATCACTTCATGTAAACTTCAGTAATCCATGACGAATCTTACAATCCTGCAGCCTCTACTTACTGAAAGTGGTCTTCTTTCCCCCCTAAATGAAAAGCAGTTCATATACCAAATTAACAAATTTCTTAAATATCTTCACTGTAACACTTACCTGATCGTTGCTCACTGGTAAATTCTTGTACTTCAAACTATTCAGATATAATATATACCACAGAAGTTATATGTTGTACCACCTCTAGGCTCCAATAAATATCAAATACTAAGATCTCTGATCTTAAAGAAAGGAAGAGTTAAGATTGGGTTGTGTTTTTCATCATACACAAGTCATTTCAGTTCCTTTGAAGACACAAAACAGGGAAGGAGTGCAAACTTTCTCATAGCACCTGCTTGTTTCTTCACAGTTAGTTCAGCCTGATGCCAAGCAGCTATACCTACTCTCCAGGGCAGTGCTGCAGCTTTCAGCAAGGTTCATCTGCTTGAGCCTCAGTATCATGCTCTATTTTGCACCAGAGACTTCTGAAATATCTTAAAGTGGGTGGAGAAAAGAAGGAATCTCAAAGGCCTTAGAAATAATTTATTTCTCCTTCCCTGGTCATCTTTCCCATTCCTAGACAATCTAGATTGTCCCACTGCAAGCTCTTAACAGATATACTGCCCTTCTCTCAAATCCAGTAATTCCTAAGTTTGTTATGTAACTGTTTCAGCCTCTTCCTACAAATTCAATAACCAAACATCTCCTATAAGAGTCCCCATTTCTCAACCAAACTCCTATCTTATTGGAATTTGTTGGAATTCATCAGGTCACTTCCTTACTCTTCCTCTGTCTCACCTCCTGTACAGCTAGACTACACATCCTTTCTTTTCCAATTTACCAAAAATAAACAGAAACAACTTAGACTCTCAGTGCCAAGACCCAATGTAGTCCAAAGGACTCAGGAAACTTCAGTGCTTTACATCCACACGCCATATAAGAAAGAGTGCTCAAGAAAGCTTTTTCTAGCAAAACCTTGTAACAGTATACTCCTTACAAAAACAATTAAATAAAAAAAAATAAAAAAATTCAAGGCTATGCTCAAGATTGTCTCCCTCTCCATCCTCTAAAACAGATAAATGCTTTTTGTTGAAACCCCCCCAAAAAACAGTCAGCAAAATCACAAAACACAAACACAACCTCCACAAAAAGCTTTTGTTTTAGCTGATTATTTTTTGGCAATCCAGGACTTGAAGTCTACAGGAAAAGACTGCAAAGAAGTCTTCTCTGTACAATTATCACCTTTTTGTCTTGAAGCTGTGAAATAAGTTTATCTGATTCACATAAATGTAAAATAGCATTATAGGGTGGGGTGTGGTACTCTCTCTCTCTCTGTACATGAGATTTTAAACTATTCTGTTTGTCCTTGTGTGGCCGCAGGCAATGGTGGAGGGGAAGCAGGATGGCCTTGCTTGTTGCAGGCCCACCTGGTAAAGAGTTTCGAGTACTGGCCTGAGACAGTTTTGTTATTATGTGTACCTTGTTAACTGTCAACTATTGGAGGGAGTCGGGAGCTGAGATTCCAGAGAGTGAGCAGAGCTTGTGTGCCGAATATATGCCTATTCATAAATATACATCAACATAAGGAATGTAAGCTCCCAACAAGGGCTCGGGGTGTGTGTGTCTTGGTAGAGCAGAAAGCTCCCGGCGTACCCAGTGCTGTTTTGCTTGTCTTTATTCTTTTAATAAATTGGAAACTTTATTTGGAATCCTGTCTGGAACTGAATTATTTAATCACAAAGCTAACAAACAGAATGAAGCTATTATATTTTTCTAACCACTGTGGCAAAACAGACTGCAAGAACAGTACTCTCTTCAATATTTTCAGATAGCATGCTCTCCCCTGGGAAACATGAAATACTGTTTGTATGTAATATGAAGTTATCTTCAGAAAATCTTGCTGTTTCTTGTCTTTTTGACAAACCGCACCCCCCTTGTTGATCCCAGAGTAGCTAAATGTTCTATTCTGGAATAATATTTTATGAATTCAAACTCACGAGGATTTGGTTTAGATAATCATTTATCATTTAAAATTCAATTGTGTTATTACATTTGTCACTGTGGCATTTACCACCATCTCTCAAGAAATCACAAAGCAAATTGAACTGGTTACAAGGCTAAGTCTGTACCCTTTTGTTTGAGTAAACATGGTCATGTAAGGCTATTTTCTACACAATTTAATCTTTGATGGGGGAGAAAGCAATTTAAAAAGAGACATTTACATTAATTCCAGATAGATTTTTTTTTTAATCTCTGACCAAGATGTAGCATTCTTAGATAGAGGAAACTATATGTTAGCTCTTCTATTAAGTTTTTGCTTTTAAGTTAGTTTATTCAGAACTTGCTTCTGAAAAAAGTATGTTACTCAGTTGTAAAAACTCACTTACAAAAGAAATACTGCCATCTCAAGAGCTTGTACTGTACCTGGCCCATGTACAAACTATGAGAGAAGAGACAATGTGATCTTCCTTTGCTGAGTAGCTGCAGAACTAGATGAATTTGATACAAGGTAGGTCTACATTTACAAATGCACTAGACCACAGGGAACATTACTTGTACAAGGTACTTGCTGACTTCCCTAAAAAAAAGAGGGTTTTGACCTTCTGCCAGCATTTGCATAAGAATAGTGTGAGGTATTTGCAATCATAAAAGCACAAGGGCATTTCATAATTCACACCATAAAAAGAACGAAGAATTCTCTTCAATAGGCACCAATAGCTCAAAGTGATCTCAGATACAAGTCTAAAAATTATCTCAATTCAAAGAGTAAAGACTGAGACATTGAAAAGAGAAAAGCAAAACAACTTGAATGTCAGTATTTGCTCTGTAAAATACAGATAATATAACAGCATAACCCTCCTTCTCCCCTGCCTTTGTTCATGTATGTTTAGTTGATTAGGTACTAGGTAACTTCAAAGACTTTAGCTACTTCCAAGCACTAAAGGATAACAAAGAAAAGATATGATTGCTAAATTACAAACAAGCTAGGAATTAGTTTCAAAACCTGACTGTTTGCAAGACTGAGTCTTTCCTTAAAACTTAATCTAAATTGCTTTAGTATTCCACACACAGCAAGTCATTCTGCCCAAAGTAAAAAACATTTTTTTCCTGGAAAAGTCATTTTGATATGGTATTTGTGTCAGACGTTAACCCCTTTTGTGGGAAGGTAATCTGAAAAGTTTGTATTTCGTGAATTTCAAAGCACAAAAATTATGCCCATTTCTCATACCTAAATGGAAGATATGGTGGATTAGATCCAGACAAAAGTGTTCTGTAAGCTTCTTCCGGAGTTTTCTTCAAATATATTACCTAAAACGGATGGGAAGAGATGGGTGAGAAAATATCAGATCTGAGACAGAGAAGTCATTAAGTACCTGTAAGCTTGTCACAGCCCACTAAAGAATACATACTTAAGGATGCATACTGAACTCCTTCATGACCAACTCCTATGATGTACATATGTCAAGAAAGAGATACCTACACAAAGTAAAACGTTTGGAAATAAATGCAAGCCAACATAGAATGGCATTATTGGTTTGTGTTATTCCCTGCCTTAAAAAGCAGCTAATAAAATTAAAATCACATATTGCCGCAGCTAAGAGACTACAAGAGAGACTCAACATTTTATTAACATGAAATAAATCTATATTACGCATTCTCTGTCCAGCTTCAGACAAGTCCAAATATTATCACAGCAACTGACAAAGGAGTAATTTCTCCACCACAACTCACTGATTTTCTAGACAAGCAATTCCTAATTGACAATATCAAAAATAACCAATTCAACAAACCAAGGCTATTGCTGAACACTGTCAGCTGCACTAGCTTAAGATATTAAAATACAACTAGATTTTGGTGTGTTTTAATTCCTGTTTGTAGAATAAAGCTGATCCATTGCCTCGCTGCAATGAAAAGAAGGTCTAGAATCAATTATGTTTCTCAACTATGTCACTGTTCTGAACAACTGATCTAATTTTGGGCCAAAAATGATTTGCCTTCAAAAGATAAATTCCCTGACATGGGGTCGCACTGCAATCTCCAGCGTTGCTGCTCCACTCATCAGGGTCATATTGGTATCATGGATCAATAAAATTAGTACAGAAAAGAACAACAAACCTCACTTATCTTCAAATGAGGAACCTTAATATTGATGTTGAAACATTGCAGTTTCATTTAGCAAGTGTTCAAATTACATGTTTCTCAAATTTCATGTCCCTGTTTGCATAAACTTCCACATCTCCCATCCTTTATATCAGAAAGGAATGCACTGTTTTCACCATCATGTGATGACAACTTCTGCATGAAAACTATTCAAGTTATTATGTCCTATCAGAACAATTATTTCTAACTCGATTATCAGATTTTGGTTTTGGGGTCAAACCACTGATTACTAAGAGCAAACAGGGAGATTTACTTATTGGATATGTTTAAGAAATAAGTGGGCCCATTTCTTTTTATTGCTAAGCTATCATGATAGCTAACCTGTGCTGCATAGCAATGGTATTCCGCTTTCACAGGCATTTGTGAAAAAACCTTTTAGTCAGTGAAAGAAGTCTCCTGTTTTTTTCTTTTATAGTCACCCTCACCAAAGGTTTTAGTACATTAAGATCAACTCATCCTGTGCAATAGATTTCAGTGGGGGATGTATCTCAAAGAAAAAATATTGATATTAGTTATGTCAGTAAGCATATCAATTAGCCTAAATTCCTGCTTAAAGTCATAAGATCCTTAGAGGGTGCTTCAGAGAACTTCAGGGAAATAAACATTTCCACCTTACACAATAGAAATCTCAAGTGGGGTCAAATTTAAATTACATAGAATCATAGATTCATTAGGGATCGGAAGGGATCTCGAAAGATCATCTAGTCCAATCCCCCTGCCACTGCAGGATTACCTACACCAAGTTGCACAGGAACAGATCCAGGTGGGTCTTGAACACCTCCAGAGGCTCCATAACCCATCTGGGCAGCCTGTTCCAATGCTCCATTGCCCTCACTGTGAAGAAGTTTCTTCTGATATTTATATGGAACCTCCGATGTTCCAGCCTGCATCCATTGCCCCTTGTACTATCACTAGATGGCCTTGTATGCATATTTTCTCAATGCCACACAAGTTATGGTATTCAAATCTGTCTCTACTCAAAGACCGGCACACATGACACTTGGAAACAATAACTGCCAGTTGTCTAGCAACATAGCATATAAAAGCAAAACCAGGATAGAAAGAAAAAGACTTAGGAACACAAAAGGAAGGCAAAGAAACACTGAAAAGGGATCCTTAAAAAACAGAAGTATTGCATACATCAAGAATAACACAAGAATTGAAGAGTGAAAGATAAAGAAACAGAGAAGGAAGCACTAGACTATGAATCTTCAGTACTAAGCAAGCTGTGATATCCATTAAGAAAAAAAATGAGAAGACCATTTGCTGACTCATCTTTAATCAACAGAAACTCAGCAACTGAAACTTAGCTTTATTTTTAAAATCTAAAATCGTTAACCTTTAGGGTGCTTTCATTCTGCAACATCCACAAATTAAAAATACACTGCAACAATATTCCTTGTAAAGTTGTTTTACAAGGAGCAAGGTTTTCCTGTCTTTCTCTTGTCATATCACATGGCTCTGCTACCTGGAAAAAACAGATTCAGTAAACGTTGAAAATTTTGTAGGTTTTAGTTCTGGTGATTCAAACAGTAAAGAGGCTGTACATGCTGCAGTAACTGAAAAACCCTTTGCTCACTCATGAAGGATTACAGATTTGAATTGAAGCATAATATGCTTTGACTACAAGAGAATAAGTTTTGGTTGGGTTGCAAAGTCTAATTTAATTTTTTGTAATTAGGAAATAACTCTCCTGCAAGCATAAGACTGAACATGCCATAGAAGTTCATTCAACAGCTTCTGTCCCTTACTGGCATTAGAGAACTCTAATAATAAAGATATCGCTAGTAAAATATATGCTTAAAGTAATTGTGAGAAAAGACACATGATCAGCTTATCTGCTATGTCAAGGAAAAGGAGAAAGAGCTCACTAGATCTCTTTTCAGTGTTTGTCACAGTGTGAAAGCATTGTGTTTCACCAGAATCGCTCAAAAGTCACTTCAGTACACTAAGTTTTGATCTTTGAAAAACTGCAAGAGGTAACTACTACTTGTCTTCAAGTATAAACTCTGTCTTCCTCCTCCATCTCTCTAGGAGTACAAGAGTACAGCCAGATTAATGTTCTTCCTGCTTTGTTTAAGCAAATCCAAACCTTACTAGATGGAGTACATAAGTAGGTGGAGGTTCCTTGGTTTACAACCAAAAAAGAAACGTAACAAATACTTAAGAAAATGGGAAAGAACTAAGTCCCCAATGCATCCATATGTAATCACATTACACTTATTCTCAGTTTCTCTAAGAATGAATTATTTGATTCATCTGGTTACATGAAGTGGGGAGCTTATGTAATCATTGCACTACAATTGAGTTAAACCTACTAAACTGTACTTCAGTTAAACTTCTCATCCCTCTTCCCCCAGAAATTGCTAGAGAAAGTGAATAAAAACAGGCTATTTGATTTTTTTGTATGCATTACAGTACTTAAAAATTATTTTAAAACCATTTTTAGCTATTGTGAAACAGTACATACAAAAATTCCTAACAGAAGTCAGTCTCCAAATAGGTGAGGGGAAAAGCAAACTAATGCAACCTTCAAATTATTCTCTGTGGTACCTGGTAAGACTGCAAAAATAAGCAGCACCATGTTTCTGATGTCAATTAATAGTTTGTGTTGTAGTTCATGGCCATTTAAGGGGCACCCTGAAATCCTCTGTAAGATCAGGGAAATCTGCATGTTCTTCTATTCTTGTAAATTTCTCTTAAGAGCAAAGGCAGTTACTTTACAACTGATCTTGAATAGCCCCAATGTACTTAAAGTAATCATAAAAACTGAAATTTAGAAAACACATCTTTCTGAGAGGCCATTTCACAGAATCACAGAATTATTGAGGCTGGAAAAGACCTTTAAGATCATCAAGCCCTGCCAATGACCTAATATCACCACACCAGCTAAACCATGGCACTCAGTGCCACATCTAATTTTTTTTTTTCAACACCTCCAGGGATGGTGACCCCACCACCTCGCTGGACAGTCCATTCAAGTGCCTAACTCTCTTTCCATAAGGAAGTGCTTCCTAAACCTGCCCTGGTGCAGCTTCAGGCACTGCTCTTTTATCCTGTCACTAGTTGCCTGGGAGAAGAGCCCAACCCCCACCCCTCTACAACTTCCCTTCAGGTAATTATTGTGATAAGGTCCCCTAAGTCTCCTCCAGGCTAAAAGAACCCCAGCTCCCTCACCTTCTCTTCATAAATCTTTCCCACTAGTTCCTTCACCAGCTTGAGCCTGTCCAGCACCTCAGTACCTTTCTTGAAGTGAGGGGCCCATAACTGCACACGGTACTCGAGGTAAAACCTCATCAATGCCGAGTACAGGGGGAGAATTACATCCCTAGTCCTGTTGGCCACACTATGAGTAATACAATGTGACAGACTATTACCGATAAAGTTTTAAGACTTATTCTGTGTAAATTTACAACTCTGTTTTGCATATTTTTATAGCTACCAGGTATTTCAGCAACATCTAAGAAGTTGTTCAATGGAACAATCCAAGTTGCATGTTCACCACTGGAAATCCATTCCTAGAACCTGATCCACAGTTTTCCATGTTTCATTTTACACTTAATAATTTAACACCAGGACACATAAAACAAACCTTCTCAATTAACTTGATCCACCAAAGACATCCCCTCTCTAGTAGATACAGTTATAGCCAAAAGATAAGGCTTCCCCAAAACTCATACAGAAGAGTTTTCAAAAAACAGCTTACAGAAAGGTCAAGGGACAATCTACCTATGTCCCTTTGGGACTATCTCTTGCAATGCTATTTTACACAGTCTCAAAGAAATATTCATTTGATAAATTATACTTACAGCATATGAAGCTATCAAAAACGCTGCGTTTGCTCGTTTCCGCTGGTCAAAACTGGTATAGTACACTATCTTCTTTCTCGACAGACTGAAATACTGGGGGTGGGGGGTGAAGATAAAACATGCTTACTGAGAGAAGAGAATATTTTACAAATAATTTTTAACATTACTTTTCCAAGACTGAAAATTAAGAAAATTTCTTAGAGACATTCTTAAAATTAAACAAGACTAAATTACTAACACAGTGAACAATCATCTGACATTACAGATAAGAGGGAAATAGCCATTGTTCAGGGGTAGACCTCTTTGCTTTCTGTGTGAAAGCATCCTATAAAATGCAGTCAAATCAAAACACTCAATATAAAATACTAATTTTTTCTCAAAGTTTAAATATTTAAAAATAACTTATGGAAAACTAACAGAATAAAACACCCTCCTGTATGTTAAACCTCTTTATCACGTAATTCTGTGGAAAAGACAAAAAAACGCCCAAACCCTGAAGCAATTTATCTTACAGGTATACTTTATGTCAGCCACCTCACTTCCACCTCTACTACCTAAAAATGGGATGACAGACATCTTCAGAAAGTTCAACAGCAATAATGTATTTATTAACTAAATGTGAGAATTTGTGTCTTCTCACTTTCAAAAAAATGGCTAAGCAGTGATGAAACTAGTAACTCTTGCAATTCTTTCTTTAGAGAAAAGAATCCTCTGTCAGAGTCTTGTGGACTAAACACCCAGTAAGAACAAGACCAACAAGTAGCAGATAAGAATTATAATGACCAGACTGCAGCAAAACTCTAAGAGATAAAATTGTTGCTTAAAAAATTAAAATGTTATTTACTACATTTTTAGTTTTTAGTGTCATGAATTGATACACTCTTATAACACTGTTATACTCACATTTTCCTTAAAGTTTCCTGCAGTGCTGCTACAGTTTTGAGCAAATCAGACACACTGGATTCCACTTCTAGATATTTGAAGCCCAAAGTTCCAATTTTATAAACTGTCTTTATAGCACTGTTGCTGTTAACTCAACCTCAACTTTTCAACTCCAACTTGACAATTTTAATGTACTTTTTTTTCCTACTCTCAGCAATGAGGACACTTGGGAGTGGGAGATAAATAAAGCAACTGCTACAGAACTGCGATTTATTTAATTAGTGTCAGCTCTATCTTGCTTCATACATCTGTAAATCTCCACTCTCATCTTAAATCTTGATGCAAATTTTCTGTGGTCAAAGCTGTCTTAAAACAAAAAACTCAAATATCTGCTGATCTCAGAAAAAAAGTGATGCATGTATCACAGGCATCTTAACACCCAACTCTGAATTAACATATTAAATAGCAGTTCTAACTGTACATTCCAGTCTGCTCTTATTGCCTACAAGTTCCATAGACGTAAGGAGTAAGAAATTAATGCACTCGACTAAAAAGGAATATTTCCTGAGATAGCTGTTTGCTCCCTTAGTATATAGGGAAAAACACTAAGCACAAGTAATTATTTAATTAGTGAAGCATTACATTATTATTAAAACTTGACAAAATTAATCCTGGTACTTTGAAGATCACTCCTTTTTTCTCCCTGCTCATTTTTTTAATTTTAGTGTTCTTTAACTGCAATTCCACCCATGATGTGTAGGTGGGATGAGATTACAGTAGTTATGCAACAGTAACAGAACTTCAATTATTATAACTTGTTGATTACTACTTAGAAGTTCTTTGCACAGTTTACAGGTTACCTGGAATATTCTTTTAAACTAGAAAAAAAGACATTACACTAGCTAGTCAAAACTAAGTTCCATATAATAAGACCACAGAATAGGGTTTTTTTTTCTAAATCAGGTCATGCTGGTTTTGAGGTGCTTCTGTACCTTGGAATAGCCAAAAAGCGACAGCTCACTCTAAAAAGTTCTCAGAACATTTACATGGAAGTATTCTGAAAATGTGTTTAATCCTCACAAGCCATATTGCTCTAAGAAATATATAAAAATAATGAACTTTGACTAAAATTTTAACTCAAAATTGAAAACTGACATTAACAGCTTACAGCATAGTAACCAGTAAAAAACTGCATCAGGATTTTATATTCAGAAACCTATAAAACAAACCAGTGTGTCTATTTGCACAAGAGCTGCAGAAAATAAAATTTTACAGTAAGCATTTGCTTAAATATCTGTGGAATGCTTCTATTAACAAACCAATTCTCAACTTGGTACACTCTCAGTATCAACATTAAGCTACACAGTCTGTACTTAACAAGTCTATTCCTTTGGTTAGCTTCCACGGCAAGTGTTAAGGTAGCTCTTTAAGGTGACTGCTTTTACAGCTTCACAGCTCTACCTGAACGGATTAGGGCTTTCGATTCCTTGGATACTGAACAACTCAGAAGAGCCAAAAATGTTTCAGCTGGGAATTTTTCAATGAGTTACCTCATTGAATACAATCTTCTGATCTCAAAGGTGAGAGGCTGTGTGAGAAATGTGGCAGATTTTGTTTTAGGTAGTACAAGTGTTCCAGAATACATTATTTTCACTGGAAGGTTACTTGTTATTTTTTAAGTAATAGATCAGATCTTGAATGCCTCAAAAGAGATTTACCTGCACAGAAAATGATGATTGGCTAAGAAGGTGCCACTGTGGACAATTACTAGATTGATACCTGTTTAGAATCATCAGATTGATAGTATTTAATTAATGTCACCTAATATACTCACATTCTTCAAGCAACAAATCACTGCAATGAGTTTAATACGACTGGATCAGTGCAAATACTGATTTTTATACGTATATATATACATAAAGTTAACATATAAGTAGCCTTGAATAAGGCCAGCAAACCGTCCACAGAATAAGCTATAATAAAATAAAAGATAATAAAATATGTATATGCCACCTGCTTCAAAATCTAGGCTGTTCTAAAAGGAGATGCTGGCAATTACTATAATTTCATGTATATGTCCGGCAGCTTACTTGTATTCAAAATAAACCCCTACACTTCAGCCACAATAGTATTAGAAGACAACAAGCATTAATCCTATTGTTCATAAACCTTCCAGAACCTTCCTTCCCTTGCCTGTGATCTTCTGTACTTGTATAATCTACCTCTGATTACTCCTGCTTCTGAATTTATTGAGATGCTGTAAGGGTATACACACATTTTTGAAGTGGTTTTTAATGAAATCGGATTTAAACAGATGAAAAATATACTTGTTGCATAAGTCAAATCACAATCGCTTAATCAAGCATTCTTCCCAAACAGAAATCAAAAGAACATGTAGGAAGATAGCATGGCCAAGCACTTTTTCTTACTGTTGACTAGATAGTTAAGATCTTTTCCATAGCAACCGGTAATCAAGACATTATAAACATAACGAGGTCATAAAGACTTTCCTGTAAAGCATAACCAGGACTTCAGTTCTAACTTCCTCATCAAATAGATACTGAATAAATTCTTCAGCTCTTCAGAACAGAACTATTTATTGTTTTCAAAATCAGACAGCATAAATCTACGATACCTCAAAATGTTAGTTTGCCACTAACATACACCAAATTTTCTTCCTCACCTGTCCTCCAATAAGACAGAACAGAATGCAGAAAACTGCCTCCATAACTAATTGCCAAAACAAAAAAATTATCAAAAAAAGAAACATGCTGAAAGACAGAGTGGAAGTTTGCAGGGTTAATTTTACTGAATCTCAGTTCTCCTGTTGCTATTCATAAAGGCTTTAAACAACAGAAGTCTATGCCTTAAACTCCTTTTCAGGCACCATATGTACACAAAAACTATCACAGACTGTGAATATTTTTTGGTGTCATTTTTTAATGATTGTTTTTGCAGGAAAAGCACAGGAAATGCACACCCAACCTGGTACACACACCAAATTATGTCAGGAATAATCTGGTCTTAAACAATGTAATAGCTTCAGAGTCCCTAAAGTATTGCAGTATGACAGCAGCAGCCATCCTATACCTGAGGCTGGATTTCCAGAGAACGATAGTCTGCTGTGCCTTTTACTTCCTGTGGCTGGTCACAGGGTACAGTTACCCTTAATGCAAGGGTACTCAAGCAGCAGGTTGCCCTGCAAGACACTTTCTCCATGTGATTAGTCCAATCAGCACTTCCCATCTCTGAAACACTGATCAAAGGCTGCCTACATGTTCCCCTTAGAATTATCATACTGCTGCTGCAGTGCATTGATGCTCACTGCATCAATGACTTGCTGACAGGTAAGTCACAGGTCATGAACTTGTCTTGTGCTTGTCCAGGTCTCAAGGATCCTCTCTGGGACACACATGAAGGACAGGAAATGAGGAGTAGAAGGCTATGCATCATGAATTCAAAATTCTTAACTAACGAAGCACTAGCCTTTTTTAAGTAGGCCTACAGCTCACATCACACATGCATGCTTCAGCACTGGGATTTGGATTTGCAAGCCAACTTACCCACCACAGAGTGTCTAAATTGGGACAGAGCCTAGAATATATTTTAGCTATTAGAAGAGCAAAGCTTACATTAGCAAGTACTTGCCTACCTTGGGGTAGTACCTATCAGCAAGATTGGAATCTATTCACATAGAAGTTTCTATACCACTCCAATGGTACTCCAACTTTTTGCTTGGAATTTCAGGTATTACTTTCAAGTGGCTGCACTATCAAATTATCCTTCTGTATCACACAATAGTAATTTACATTAACCTATTTGGAACTAGCCTCTTGGAAAGGCAGCAGCAACAGCACTTCCTCTTATCTCATCTGCATGAGATTCCTCAATTTCTGACCATCTGTACTCATCAACTAGTACTACAAACATGATTGCTCTTTTCAGAAAGTAGTTACACTTAAATGAGTTAGTAACCCTGCAAGCATCAGAGTTACTAACTCAGTTTCATTTATGCTGTGTCATCACAATTAGAAGCCATTTATGACAGGTATCTTGATACAGCCAATGCTGGTGATGGCCTTATAAAAACTAAAAAAGCTGCATTCCTGTTTACAATTGAATAATTTAATAAACAACAATCCAATCATTTAATAAACACAAAACCAAATCAGATTCCTGAGGTATTTATTAGTTGTGTTCTTGAAAATCTTGGTACTGATGCTCCAGTTCAAAGGCATTCTAGTTCAAGCACGAAAGTGATATACCAAGGCCACACTCAGTTTCCAAACTGAAGCATCTCAATTTAAATCCAAAGAAAAAAACCACAGAACTCATCTCTAACTCACATAGACATGATGAAAGGTAGAACTGTGGATTTATTATTTGTTCTACTCCAGGATAACAGCTTTAAACAGCAATTAATCTCCCAGCCTTAAATAACTCAAATATAAAATGTCACAAACAGCAGAATTTAGCTTAAAAAACGCAGATTACTACTGAGCAAGCATCATTGATTGAAGTATTATGAATGGACAGTAGCCCTGGAGAACAGGGTGACAAGGTAATGTATTTACAAGCATTATTTAGTGTTATCACAGAAATGACAAATCCAGTATGTTCCCTAATATGAACATAGGCATTCAAATTTAGAAATACTAGTTGTAAATTGTATTTGGAACTAACTTTATGTATTAAGAAGCAATGTAAATTTTTAGTACAAGCACATTTTTTGCTAAAGAATATAGCAACTGTACAGATGCCTCCTCTTAAGGCTACCTGGCTTCAAGTTTGCATGCCCCTGGAATCAGTAGATAATGTATATTAAAAACTTGCATATCCATTTCATTCAGGCAGACATTAGTCCCAAAATACATCATTTTTGACCACTATTAAGAGAATTCCTGTTTCAATATTATCACATCTGTTAATCATTTTCCCCGTCTGTCAGTAATAGGAATATTTTATTAGATCTTAAACCTGTGATATTTACTGAAAGGTCCTTTGATATCTGCACGTGTTATTAGTACTTCAGAATTACAATACCCGTTTCATTTCTTGCAGTTGATAAATTTTCTATACATATTGCAAATCACTTTCATAGGCCAGATTAAATACACAGTTATGAGCTCAGTCCGGTTGGGATGGAGTTCTGTTTCCTTTATAGAATTCTACTAGATGCCATGTTTAGATTTAATACTAAGCTGCTGACAACACACCAGCATTTTAGCCCTTGCCAGTGTATACACAGCAGCAATGCTGCCAGTTTCTCACTTTGCTCCCACAGCACACAGGATGAGCTGGGCAAGATGCTGGGAGGGCATACAACCAGGAGAGCTGACCCAAAGGGACTAGAAACTTACAGTTAAAACTATACCTCAACTCTCATGATTTTCTTGGTTTTGCTCTTCTGATTCTCTCCCCTGCCCCACACTGGGGTTGAGGTAGGAGGAAGTGAGCAGCTGCCACATTTTTCATTTCTGGCCTGTGTCAACCCACATCTAGCTTGTGGGTTTATGACAGGGCAGCATTGTTACAACAAAATTCCGTAACAGTGATCTTTAGAATTAATTCCTGCATTTACAGATTGTGAGCAACATCATAAAGAAAGGAGAAAGTTCAACGAAAAAAATGCTACTACAATATACAAAGATATCAAAAGTTTTTATCTCTAGCAAAGAACAACCATAAATTGCCTTGAATCAACAATCATTATATAGAATCAAGAAAATTAGAAAGCTTCTGGAAATTGATAGAGTAACAATTCTACAAGAAGCACAAAAACTGTATCTCCTTCCAAGAATCACATTTTTCTAACACATGGTAGAGGTAACATTTGAATAAATTGAATGATATTCAGAAGTTGTAACTTTTCCAGAGTGAGATTTAGTTTACATACTGTGATTTCAGGGCCCACGTTTTGTTCTTGTTCATGGGTGTGTGGGTTATTCTGTTTCACCAGTTTCTCATAATATCGTATGTTTTCCATAATACTTCATTAACAGCAAACCCATGAAACATCTGGAAGGGGTTTTTTTGTTACTATTATCTTGAAACTAAGAGTATTTAAAAAGGTGAATGTAGCCTTCAGTGTCTCATCTGCTAAAAACCAATGAGAATGCATTCAATGTTTTTGTTCTTCACAGGGAAAAGAATTTAGGAGAAAGAAACAAGAATAGTAACCATTTAGATGAACATTTAACCACTTACAAAATGGACAATACATTTTATTTGCATTTCTAAACAAAAATATAGGAATTAATTTTTAAAAAGAACTTACTTTTAGTTTTTTATTTAGTTTACAGCAGTATCGGTATAACATTGCCAAATTTAAAGGTCCAAAATCTCCATAGAAACTAGAAGAAAAAACAAAAAAGTGTTACACAAGCATAAGCAAATTTTAATATGTATGTTAAATCAGTAACTTCTCAGAATATGGAGTACCCAATATATGAGATAAAAGACACAAACTCTTTACTGATACATTTAGGAGGATGATAGTAATAATTAGAAAACACCTGTAGATTTATTTAATGGGCTCCAACTAACTGCCTTTTCCATTATGTATACACACAGGCACACACACTAACTACAGATTTATGTTTTTCAATCCAGGACAGCCAGTCTGGTTTCAGTCAAAACCAAAAGAGTGAAGTAGGTCAAGATCTACTTGATGATCTACTAAGCCAGGTTGATGCTATCCTCAAAGCCTCTACAACTGCTTAAGATAATACATAATTAGCTATCTGAAAAATATGTTAAATAGTTTCTTATTAGGTAATAAAGTTTACTTAATAACATCCCATTTCAACATATCTGAAATTTAAGGCTGTTTCTTTTGATCCCACCCTCCAGATTTTACGTATTACTTAGATTTCACAATATGTGTGAAGTCTGTAAAGGCTAAGCCTAGAAATTAGACCATCTCCAGAGGTGCCTTGCAGCTTCAGACATTCTGCCATTCCACAAGGGCATAATATTGAAGTGCCCTACCATTTTGGTCCTTACAATTTGAAGCATCATCCCCACATTCTCTCCAAAAAGAGTCCAGTCCAGTGCCAAGAGAAACAGTTACATCAGTCTGATTATTGTCTAGGGAAATTTGTCTGTCTGTCACACACCAATGATATTTTAATATTGGCTATAGTATCACAGACTTTAAAATTGAATGCAGTCTTTCAGCACAAAGTATTACAACATGATACTTTATTACAGAAGTTATTTACTGAGCCAAAGACTAAACTGTCCAACTATTAGGACTCGATTTGTAGGTTGCACAGAAGTTAACTAACTCAAGGGAAAGTTAGAGTAAAATAGGGCTTAATTTCAGAATTCCTCATATTTCTTAGTAAATCTGACAGATATAGGCAAGACTTGTAGTTATTTTTAAAATAAAACTGTCCATACATTCTTTCATAGAGAATAAAATATTTCAAGGATAAGCAAAAATTACAACAAATAAGCTAAAATTGGAGCTCTAATAGCACTAGAGTAAATGTAGATTCCAGACAAGCTATATAGAAAAGCCTTTCTAACACCTCTTGCCATTCTGTTCTAGTACCACCTTCACTGAACCAACCAACCAACCAACCCTGGCTGTATTTGTATTTATGTACTTCTAGCAATTGAATAAAGACCTACATCTACTTTTCCACATGATTAATTTCAAATATAAGGTTAATATATTACCTTATAAGTGTAGAAAAAGCACAGTAGAATTCACATACAAATAAATTTATCCACAAGAGACAAAATTACTTACTATTTCAGTGGGGGTAAGGAAAATTTATGTCTATCCATGAAATAACTATATTTCAACAGAATGAAGTTAGTCAGATTCTCTCAGCTGCCAAGCTAAAAGATGTCAATCTTAGAGTGAATATTTTTGCATCACTTACAATCTGTAAGTATGCTGTGCTTCTCTCATTGTGGGATAGGAGGAAGGAAGTATCAGTGTTTTGAACAGCGGTAGTACCACTCTCAACTGTGCTGCAGAAGTAAGTTATTTCTCAGAAATCAAAATACAGGCATGAAGGAAAGACACTTTTGATCACTGTTGCACCCCCATTAATACCCACACTGGCAATTCCCGAGTTGCTTCCGTAACACTGGGTAGACACTGACTTAATTGGTAAAGCAGAGTGATAGATACAAGAGAAAAACATTATTTGTTGTAACTTTAATTTTCTCTGCTTAACACTTCTAAATAAGCCTGAATGTTCCTTTTTTAAAATGGGGCAAAGTGAAACAAGTGCTTTACAGACCTCCAAACCAAAGTGTTCTCTGAAAGGTAGCACAAGGATCTGTATGAAAGTCAAGTCAACTCTGAGCTATAAAATCCATCTTCAGTTGATACCTTTAGAACTAAATAGTTAGACATGTTTAATCTCATATACCCTCATTATTTTTAGTGTAACAGGACATTTATATACTTGAATTAGAGATACTTGATCCTGACTCACACTGATGTTTTTTTATGTCAGAATTATGTTCTTAAGAGCAAATGCCAGCTTCCCCTGCACGTCTCAGGCTTGCTTCTAACTCCTCTAATCTTGGGAGTGCTTCACAATGGGACTAGAGTCAGCATAATCCTCAATGATCTCCAGGCCACAACAGCATCTCAGATGCAGGAACACAACAGAACTCCAGTCTCTTTCTGTTTGTCAAAAGTTTGGGAGATCAGTATATTAAGATCTCCCTTCTTCTCTTACCAAAAGCCTCTCTCAGTGGCAGAGCATACAGCATATTCTGTTGTTCCCAGGTAAGGCCACAGGCAACATGGTGATGGTGCTATCTTTATGCTTCTCAAGTTAAGAAGTAGCAAAATCCCAAGATATACTAGATGAATATTTAAATACTTCAAAAATATTATTTAATGCTGCCTGGAAGCAGGAACACAGGTTTTTTGTATCTGTGTTTTCCCTAGAATGAACTTCTAAAACCACTCCTTCTGATAATTTCTTATAGCATAACATCCGATTTATATGCTGTATTAATATCATAGCAATGATGGTCTATCTGGAGAGACCAGCCCATAAAAAGCTTGCTGGTCTACTCTATCAAAAAGCACTTACTATACACTCAAGGAATTTAATGTTACAAAAAAAAAAATTCAGTCCACAACAGTATACCATGGCAACTCTTTCTTTCTCACTGCAATTACATATGATGCCATCTGAACAAAAGTGCCACAAATCAGCCTGAGTCTTGGACGTCCCTCCTGAATGTTAGTTACATTTTGCTTAGTATTTGAATACCACTAACTCTAGTACAGCTGAACTACTGGATAAAATCTGGTTATGGTCAATGAAGGAATACTGTAGCCTGGCAGACTATTAATTATATATACTCTGTATTAACATCATGGTGAATCTATTTACGGCCTAAGCATTATTATTTTTCAAAGACAAATTGCATTACTTACACTTTACCCCTGAAGCCTGATATACTTCATAAGAGCAGTAGTTTTATAGTGCCATTCACTTAAAATACAGCAACAGGGGTACAAATGAAAGGATAAGAAAAATCCCATCTGAAAAGCTAATTCAGGATTCTTTTCTCCATGACAGAGAAGTACTAGTTCAGTGTTACTGCTACACTGCACATAAGGGTGTGGGTGCATTCTTACCAGACTTGAATATGGTCCAAAGCCTAATTACCATAGCAGGGGGGAGAAAAAAACCAACATAATAGATCCACCAAGTCAGTTCTAACAGACGCTCAGAGAGAATAATGTTCCTTGCATGGAAGTCAACTTTACTTTAGTAAATTGAAAGCAGAGGCATACTTCAGCTTCCCATTCACTGTCTGGAGTACATACCTCAGAACTGGAGTACAATTACGCCTTTAGGAAGTAGGCAAGAAGCTTACCTTCTTGGCAAGTAGTAACCATGTAGTAATTTTTTTTCCAAAGCATGAGAATGCCAACCTTGCAATTACTCAAACCAAAAGAGCAACTACAAAAACTTTAGGAATTAGGAGAAACACAGCTTCCCAATTTTTCACTAATGTTCCCACATTTTACAAAGATCCAGCTTACTGTTAAAACTAAGCAACGGACTGAATTAAAACAAGAAAAATATTTTGCAATTCCTTTTCTCTCCCCCTTTCCTAAGCTGGATTACTGGAACATTGAGGTCATTGCACTGCAAGGACCTTGCTGCACATGCTCTGAATCTAGCTGTTAAGCAATACAAGAACCAGTTACCACAAAAACTGCCAACTACTACAGACAAATGCTTCAAATCATAAGCTGTATATATCTCATACATTACTAACTTTCTGGATGAAAGCCAAGGGGGAATCAGTCCACGCACATTAAAACCTAACAGCAAGTCAGGAAATTCTACCTATTCAATCTTCTCACTTCAAGTCCTGTTTCTCCTTCCTACTTCTCAAGCACATGAAAAAAGGTGGGATGCTTAATGGCATCATCTCCCTGCTCCAGCTACCTCAGTCCCAGTACACGTGAATCACTAGGAGCTTTCTGATCTGGACTGAGATGCAAGCCCTAGCATTTAATACGACTTAGAAACTGTACACTTGTGAATAAACAAAGGATGATATACAGCAAATATAACCCTGGAAACAATCTTGCCTCACTACTTGCATCCAAGGGTAAGAATAATGCAGAGGCACTGGACTGTGCAGACCACCAGGCAAACACTCAATTTCCCTTCCATTTCCATTTACCTGAAGATGCCAAATCTTCAAAACCAAAAAAGGTCTCAAATTCAAGTTACAAACAATTAAATACCTATTCCAGATAACTTCATTTTTTTATGCAACTTGACATCAGAAACAGTCTCAAGGGGACAATGAAAGCAGTTTCAAGGAAGAGGACTTGGAGCTCGTAGTAGATGATGGTAGTAGATGAAAAGTTCAACATGAGCCAATAATGTGTGAAGGCAGCCCAGCAGACCACCTGTGTACTGGACTAGGTCAAAAGTAGTATCACTAGCAGGTCAAGGGAGGTGATTCTTCCCCTCTGTTCTGCTTTTATGAGGCCTCACCTGGAGTACCGTGTCCAGCTCTGAAGTCCTCATTATAATGAGAAGGGCAAGAATCTGTTGGAGTGAGTCCAGAAAAGGACCACAGGTATTATCAGAGAGCTGGAGTGCCTCTTCCCATAAAGACAGGCAAAGGGAATTTTCCAGTGCTGTTCAGCCTGGAAAAGAGATGACTCCAGGGGAACCTTATAGCAGCCTTCCAGTACCTGGAACAGAGCCTACAGGAAAGCTGGAACTTTTATGAGCCATCCTAGTGATAGGAGAAGGGGGAATGGTTTCAAGCTAAAAAAGGGGCAAACTTAGTTTGGATGTTAGAAAGAAATTTCTGTGAGGTTGCTGAAGCACTGGAACAGGTTACCCAGGGAGGTTGCAGATGCCTTCTCCCTGTGAACAGCCAAAGGCAGGTTGCGTGGGACTCAGGACAGCCTTTGGTGAGAGGTGTCTAGTGAGATGTCGCTGCCCATGGCAGGGGGGTTGGAACTTGATCTCTAAAAGGTTCCTTCCAACCTAAGCCATTCTAACAAAGTATCATTGAAATCCTTCTCCCACAAAAGCTTTCCCTATAGAAGGGTCTTGAGGTTGCATTTAAAACCTACCCTTTGTGGAAAAAAAGTCATGTTAACAGAGGCCAAGTTTCCCATAAGGGAGTTTCCCCTGTATCAAGCTACACTCCCAGCCAATACAAATCTGGAGCCTAGTAAAAAGGTCTGTTTTATTCAGGCACCCTTTTACTGCTAACTAAAATATTGGTTCAATACTTTTGGCAAATGCTTTTTTTTTCATACAAAGAATAAAATACAGATATGGTAAAGCAGTATATGGGTATAAAATTTATGAAGTTGTTGGACTGCAAAGAGATATTGAAGTGCAGCACTTTGCCAGTTTGAATTATAAAACTGTTAGTAATTTGTGTCAGAAAGAAAATGTTACAGTTCTTAAACAATTATTTTCATGTTTGCAGTGAACCTAAACTCTTTTAAAGGTGGAAAACCAAGCTAGAGTACTATCCTTATTTCTGTTCCACAATAATTAGACATACAAAATCTGGTATTAGTGCAAGAAATTTTTCTGCTGTGTTTACATACATATTAATATAAGTGAGGAAATTTTGAAATTTTTTTTAGTGGATTTCAGCTTACCAAAGTTATCTTGGTTACCCAACAGTCAAGTTTCCAAAAGCTACTCATATGAACAAGGAACTCCCTGTTCCCTGCGTGAAGCAAAGCACTGTTGTAACAAGTTTTCTTTTTCTTTTCAAATGATATAAGCCATAGAACCACGGTGAAGTTCAGGTTTCCCATGCAGGTACTATTACTGGATAGCCACAGCATTTAGTTAAAGTGAAAACAAACAAGTTAACCCTTACTCTTCTCACAGGAAAGCAAAACTGCTTCTTTGTATATACAGCGAAGGAAAGATGCCCTATACGAAACAGGAAGAGAGTCCTATAAGTCAAAATTCTAACAGTATTCATTTAATATTATTGTAGCTAAGCATCTGAGTCTTATATTGCTGTTTTATGAACCTCAAAGAAGTAGCTAACTGTAAGACTACTATAAAGTTGGCAAATAACAACCATTGGATTCAAAGTTTTTGTGTAAAACACAGAGAATAGAAAATATCACATTAACTACTTCCACATCTGCTCAGAAGATGTCAGAGACTAAATCTGCAAACAGTTGTTAGAATAAAAGACAAAATTACTGAATAAAAACATGATTTATGAAAGTTACCACACTGGTATGTTGCACTTATCAGTACAAGATTCCCATTTCTCATCTAAACTTTAATTTTGATTGAGAAAGCTACTCAATAATAAAAAGACATAAAAAGTTGCTTTGATAAAATTGTGAAAGCCAAGTAACCAGTCAAGCGTAGTATTCACAACCCAGATACACTTACTGAAACATGAAACATGAAAGACACTATTCTTAAGATAGTAAAAAACTTCTTACTAGATATCATTAACTGATATCTTGCCAAGGCAAAGCTTATCTATTTGCCAAACTGCAGTCTTCATCAAGCTGAATTGTGTCTCAATTTTCCTGAAGTAATGCCTACCTGTACTATATTACTCTGAACCATCATATTGCCTTACAAGCAGTAGTATAGATTTGAAAAATCTCAGGAAGGTTGGTTCAACCTCAAAACATTTCAGAAAGAGACTGACAGAAACAGAACAATCAAAAAAGAAAACTGGAATTTGGACAAATTCATTGCAGCAGATTTTACTAGAATAGTGACAAGTTCCTAGTCAGCTAGTGTTTGAGATGTTCTTAAAAGCATTTAGGCCTATGTTTTTTATTTTTACAAGTGCAAACGTTTAAGACAGAGCTAAAAATTCATTAGAGCAACTGACAATTTGATGTGAAAACTGAAAGCTAAGATTACCTAACCACACATCGTGTACAATTTTGTGATAAACCACATGATGAGCTGCACGAGCAAGCCAGCATTTACCAGATCAAAACCATTACATGTAGCACTACAGCAGTTTTGTTTAATAAGTGGGACATATTATCAATGTACACTACTACTTCCTTACATCTCTAAAAGAGAAGAAAAAAAAGGAAGGTTTTAAAACAAGGTTTTAAGTAGTATGTGACCCAATAACATGCTTTCTGTAGTCAGCCAACCCCAAACCTACGTATTCATGAGGTTTTCAGATTACTTGTTGCTTCAGTGAAAGCAAACTGACACCTTAGTGAAGTTAAATAAATTACCTTAATACTTCAATTCTTAAGAATTATCACTACTATTAACAGACTAACAGCCCAAAGAGAAGCTGTTTACATGCACACACAATGTAATATATTTGTCCTGTCGTGACATCTTGTAAAATGAAGTCAATAAACAGCTGTATTAAAAAAATTAAACATTTCACATATGTTGAGGATTTTGTGCCCTAGTAATCATGTCCTGCCCTCCTCCTTGTAACAATCAGAACAACTCATTTGATTAAAAAGCAGAAGTTGACATGAAATTCTGGTGAGCAAGTACAGCACAGGCAGGACATTTTGAACAAAGACTCTGAAAACCATTGTTCTGAGCTGTAGTACTTCAAATGTTTCTTTTACCATCATGTAGCAAACATTTCTCATTACTTGCTCAGAATGAGTGGTCAGAATATCCAATCTGGTGTATTAAAGTTACACTACCCTACTACTCACACACAACCCTGACGTGAGGCCCCCTTGCTTTGCTGCACAGCCTGGGACACACAGCAGACAGCACAAGAAAGAGAAGCTACAGTAAAACCAGTATTTCCCCAAGAGCTGATAAACTTGCATCCTATTCCTTATTTTGCCTGTAGTTTTGCAATTTCAGAAAGACAATAGAAAAGAGGTCAACTTGAACCCTACTTATACCTGCTTTTACTTCCCTGAAACAATATAAATTCCCCTGGAGATGAGAAAAGGGGGTAGGGGAAGTAAAACTAGCCAAGGTTTTACTACCACATATTGCAGATTTACTACCACATATTGCACACTGACACTGATGGGTGCTGCAGCAGAATTATCAAGGGAAAGTTCAGCACTGTTATGTGTAAAGAATTTAGTTATTACACAAAAGTAACTCATATTACCAAGTAGCTGTTCATTTATACTACATACTGTGTTTTAGCATTTTAATTTGAAAGCACAAAAGGGAGAATTCTGTTATAGTATCAGATACAGGATGCTAACTTTTTAAAAATGTAAAATCTATTAGGAACCATCAATTCAGTAAATACTCCATGAACTGCATGTCCAAAATCTACAGATGCGTGCCAAAAGACAAAGGAAACGTTGCTTCCTTAGTAACTTTGTAATTTCATCTAGTATCTAGTTACAACCTGGTATGCGGTTAACAGGTAACTGGATTAAGGAATAGACTTACTGAATTTCTTTTACACACATTAAAAGAAAATGACTTCCTCCCTTCAAATGTCTCAGTACTTTAAAAATGTAACATTCTCCTCACAACAGACCCTACTGACAGTCTTTTGTTAGTACAATCATCTGAAATTAACAGCATAGATCTGCTCCCCCTTTCCACTCCGAAAATAAAATTCCTTCACCCTTCCTAGAAGCATATTAACAATTAGAATACCTCCAGTCAAGCATAACACAGAAGACTTGAAAGTTTGGTTTCGTCTACCTTCTTTCATTAAATAAAAACCACCATATTAATACAACAAAAATTTCTCAATATCCTCTCAAGTTGAACCCTACCTTTTAGTATTAGGTGAAGCTTGCCGCAGGGTGCTCCTAAGATCCCTTCCAAACTAACCGAGTTAATGATCATTACAGAACCTACTCCAATTACAATAGTTAATTGCAAAAGCCAACTCTGGAAACTCCAGTACAAGACATACAGCTTAAGATAGCAAAGACTCTAAAATACAAGTAGAAAAGAAATCTTCAAACCATAAACTGCACAGACAGCAAGCCACAAACCTTCACAGAAGCAGCACTGAACTCACTGGAAGACTAGCTGATGTTCAAGTTCAACACATAAAAAGAAAATTAACTTGTTTTACTTAAGTTGGGCTGCAAAAAGCCCCTAAAATACCTAGATACAGAATCACACACACAACAGCTAATCTGGGAACACAGGGTAGAGCAATTACTTTTTAACCACATTATTGAGCAATTACTATTTTCAGTTGTTTAGGGTATTTTATATTGTTTAATAGTATTTATGCAATGTTAAATTAAATTTGCTTTTAGTCTTATACATTTTGTCAGCATCATGTCGCATTACTTCACGGAAGATACTTTTTCTACTGTTCTAAAGTTGCTCAAATCAACAGGAAGCACAACCTCAAAATCTCCAAACAAAAAAGTTGCAGACGTTCTTAAGGAAATATATTTAAACACTGCACCTTTAAAATTCTGTATAAAACGTGATCACTTCATACTCTCTTTATCAAAAATACATATAAAAGATTGTTTCATCTATTCATACAAAACAACAATTTTCTATTTAAGTCTTCCATTTAATAAGACGTAATCAGTATTAAGAGATCTCCATCTTAGAAACAAAGCTCAGATATCCTTCCCCAGCTCAACCACAATTTAAGCCCTTTAAGATCCTGTAGCTGTTTTGGTCTTGTTCAATAGCAGCCTCGTTAAACGACTTTCAGGTAATGTATAAATACACTCAGGCTAGGTTTATACTGACATTTAGTGCAAGTAGCTAAACGGGGCGAAAATATTCTATAGTGTTTGTTTCAGGCTGAATAGCAGGTGATCGCTGGGGAAACAGAGTGCAGCACTTACTTCTCGTAGACCAGTTCCTCGTCGGTGCAGAAGTAGTGGGTGTTTACGGTACTTTTTGGTTTATTTCGTAAAGTAGCGAAGTACAACCGATCTGAAAACCAGATTAAGGAAACGGCGTCAGCTGGACCCCACGGCTCCCTCACCTGTCCCATTCCGCCATAGCCCAGCACAAGCACCGGAATCCTTCTCCTGCCCGCGGGCCCAGCCCCGCGGGAGCGGCTTTAGGAAGGCGCGAGGGATTTCCGACCCGCAAGACAGGAACGCGGAGCAACAGGTGCGGGTACCGCTTCTCTCAGAGTAGAGGAGCGGGAAGGAGCCGCTCAGCCTTGGCCCCCGCAGCAAAAGAAAACGGAGGGCAAAGGGGCCGCAACTGGGTCGGGCCGGACCAGGCGGGGAAGAAGCCACCAGGACCCCGCGGCCAGGGGCCAGGAGTGATCCCCGGCACCTCCTCACCTTTCACGAACTCCGAGGCGCCCCCGAGCACTTCTGAAGAGGCCGCCGCGGGCTCCATCTTAAAGAGGGCGCGGAGCAGCGAGGCGCGGGGCGACTCTGAACTCATGGCGCTCTCGGGCAGCCGCGGCGGGGCTGGGACGCGGCCCGTTGCCCAGAGGGACCGCCCGCCAAGAGCCGCGCTGCTGCAAGCGCCACTACCGCAGCCCGCATAGGAGCGGATGTGGAGATAAGCTCTAGCTGCCGGACACAGCAGGCGCGGGCGGGAGTCCACAGAGAGTTGTACGACTCTCCGCCCTCTACACCCTCCCTAGGGGAGACGCCCCCAGATAAAGAGCTGAGGGCGGTTACCAGGCGACCAGGACCGCTCCAGCAACGCGTTACTGAGCCTTTGTCCCGCCCGACCCAAGGCCGACTCTTGCGGTTGACCGCTTCCTCCCACCTTCCGCGCCTCTCTGCCCAGCAGCCCCGCCCTCCGCCTCACGGCCTCTAAACGCCGCGCCGGCGGCCCAACAGGGCCTCTGAGTTACCGGGCAGCGCTGTTGTACCCGGCACAGCCCCACCCTCCGCCCAGCGCGGTGGGTCCAGCCCAGGACGGAGATGAGCGACCAACGCGGTGTGTGAGGGAGCGAAAGAGGAAAAAGCGGCACCAACAAGGTTTGGGAGTGAGTTGGAGTAGGTCGGTCATTCTTCTTTTCCCTGCCTGGGACACTTAACTCGCGTGGGGCCCAGCCGGGCAGCATTTAAGCATGATAGACAAAACGACCCACCAATTAAAAGCTGTCTTCGTACGCGCTCAGCCAATGAGCGAGCGCTGCTCGATGAAGAGCGCGGCGGTTCCTGTTAATCTCTGAGCCCGCGCGAAGGTAAAGAGTGTGAAGGAAAATTAAGGCTCTCTGGAAGAGAACAGCGAACAGAAAGGGCGGACGCGCAACCCTATCGCACTAATCCGTGAACTCACTGATTCGAGCTCTGGTCTCTTACATAGAGACTAAGAGTTTCACGCTTGTTGCTCAAGCTGCCGTAAAACTACCTAAGTTACTTGTACCTTGGGTTGTTTTTTTAAAGATTTACTTTGTGTTAATTCACAGAAGATGTAGTCTGCAATTAACTAACTGCCAAAGAAACAGAGGCATTAGAACTGTCAAAAATGCCTTCTATCTCCTCCTTTACACAAGTTCCAAAAGGAGCACACAGTTCATCTCATTTTTATAACTAAACTAGACAATCTTTAAAACCTTAAAAATAAGATGACTTACTACACAACATACGTGCTTTTTTTTCTTTGGAGGGAGGGATGCGGGGGGATCTTCTGTCTTCTTGCATTGCTTTTTCTGGCTTTGTTTTTTCAAAGCTCCAGAACTGATATTCCTAAATTACTTTCTTTGGGCTTGATCCTGTGAACGTAGGCAGGAAACCTCACTTTCAGTAGTAAGGATGATTCTATCCATACAAATGCTTGCAAGACTAAGACCACAGTCTTCAGTAACAGTGAATGGATGTTGGAGGGTATGATCCTTTCCTATATTGTTCTGTATGACTTTCACATGCAAATAATAATAAAATAATTACAGGTTAATTACAAGTAATTTTCTAAGGGGTAACATATTCTGTGTAAGAGAGAGAACAATGTATTTTCTTTGTTCTTATACAACCCTCTCAAGACAGCACAGTGCACTTGAGGAGAGTTTGTATAAGCACACTAAAAGGAGCTTTAAATGCAACAGGAGCAAATATAGAGCTAGCTATCTGGTATCTAAAATCCCTAGACACATAGCTTGTGTTGAAGCCATCTAGAAGACAAACTACATTACAGACTGAAGTGCCGGTGTCAATTGTTTCTATACCACTTACATATTTCTTGCCAAAATATACATACTGTTTTGGTTGCATACAATTTCTCAGTTATCACAATTAGCTAAAGCCTTTGTAAGCACCAAAAATACTTAATCTTTCTCTTCTTCCACGTAGATATAGGTACAAAACAACCTCCACATTTTTTTCAATTCCAATATTGTGTTGCATAGCTTTATGATTATCTGACTTTGCAAAATGCTACCTTTAAGAATGCCTTCATCTCATACAACTTTGTGTTTATAAACAATTCCAATTACTATTTTTAATATTTTATTATTATCAAGTATCAAGGCTACAGTGACATCTTGTGGCATTTCTTAACTGTGAGTAAATAAGTAATTTTCTTGCATAACTTTAAGACTAAATTATCATGGGCATTTTGTTAAACTATTTCTCAGTAATAGACATCATTAGAGAATCTTAAGGAATTTTCATACTTTTGTAGCATCCAAAAAAAAAGTTACGAGCATTTAAAAAATAAACAAAACCCTTAATTCCTAAGCGCAATCAATAATAGCTACAGCTGAAGTGTTTGACTTTTCTTTGCTAAGATTAATGTTTTACAGCTATGGTTTTTAAAAAATTAAATCTTGGTGTTGCTCATCTGTATGCACACAGTGAGCCTGTGATGTGAAATCCAAGACTGAAAAGCTGGTGGATAATCTGAAAATTACAAATACATCATAAATCGGCTTTATTTATTTTATTTTACAATGGTACAAATTAAATTTACCAGTATAATAAAAGCTTGTTGTACTCTTTCACTGATACACAAGGACAAAAAAACACTCCAGCAACCCAAAACAACTCCTTTGCCCTATAAAAGGGCACAGTACTAAGATTTGCTTGGGTGGACAGTTCATTTCACATTTTAAAAGTAAGGTAAACAGTATCAGTGAGTCTTCATAATTCTAGCTGATACTGCACAGAACAGAAATTACAGAAGACCAGTGAGTAAATAAAATGCAGTAAATGACCACTAGGGAAGTTTCATTTCTGGAAAGATCATAGAAAGAGTTCTATGTATACTACTAATGGCCACAGCACAATAATTAAAATCTATGAAACAATTTTTACATTTCCACATCAATGTTTTTCCCTGTAAATCTTATAGCAGTATTAGGAAGACTTCACTGAACAGAAAACAAATCCTTTAACACTGATAAAACATGGCAAAAGAATCCTTTTCACACTTCGAATTGGCCCTGATGCTTAACACATTTTTCAACCACTTTTTGTTCAGCTAACTTATTACAAAAATGATAGAATTATATACCACTTATGCAGATGCTATTTGTGTACTAGATACCGTTACTACCCATAGATACCTGAGAACATACTACGATCCAATTAAAAGCTGAAGCAGATGAAGCTAAATCTGCCTTGGATGCCAGATTTGATTCCTCTCTCTGATCCTGGAAAATCACTGGTTTTTTATTTCCTCTGCACTACCAAAAAAAAAACAAAACCTTGTAACTGCAATGGGAAAGGTTTGTCCTGTCATAAACACAATGTTTCCAGAACCACAGTCCCAGTGTAACAAATGCTGTTAATAACAGCTCTCTTTCTGGCTGTAGATTAAGCCAGGGAATTCAAAGACTGCTAACAGTCCAGCCCTGTTGCATATCACTGTACCTTAAAATGCTTTTCATAATGCTTCATCCATTCACTGCACATTTTAATGCTGTTATCACAGCTACCAAAAACAAAGACAAAAGGAAACAAAAAGTAAATACTAATTTGCAAGCATAATTAAAAAAAGGAAACTTATAATAGTACAAAATGTACACAGTAATAAATTGTAAAAGAGTTTAAACTTACCAGGAGTTGTAAATAAGACAGTTTTTAAAACTGAGGCTTTTCTTGGGCACAGTTTTGTTACAATGTACATGCAAAATATCAAAATAAAACTAAATACTAAGTAGTATTCCACCCATTTCTTCTGGCTGCTAACGTTTCATGTATTCACATTTTTTAAATTTCCATCTGCTAGGTTTCACCTTGCACCTGCCTGCAGTGTTTCAGCAACTCCAGGCAAATTAGTATGAAAAAAGCCATGAGATACTGGTTTCCACTATCTCAGCAGTAGTGGATACTATATGCAATGGCTTTTAGAACTATCTGAGATTAGGGTGAGCTACTCTTACTGGCTTGCTTTCATTGCAACTTCAGGAGCATCTCAGAATACAGAACAGCTTATACACAAACGTCAAAGGGTTTTGTTTGTACAGGAGTCTAGAGGCCTGGCCAACAGTTTACTGTAGCTCTCTTATAGTTTCACTGGAAACTGGGTAGGAGAGGAGGGAGAAGGCAAGGAAGCACCTCCATATAAAACTACCAAAAATATGCCTAGACATCATTTGACTAAATAAAAATTTTTTTTTAAAAATTAAAATTTAGCACTGAAGGGTGTGAGTGCATTTTTGTCTGCATGTTTCTGAAGAAATCACCTAATCCATTTTAATAGCTTTTCAGGTTTTAAGGGAAGAGGATGATTTTATCACAGCTAAACATTGATATTCTTTAAGTTTTCTCAAAACTTACCTTGGAAAATTGGTATGAGCAGAAAATTACATAAAAAGCCTAGGGAAAATATACAGAGGCTACAAATAAGGATGGTCAAGATGAAATAATTACATAATCTTTCCTTCAACTCAGTAAAACTCACTGAGTATTGTTTAATGTCGAACCCTTGAAATTCGTTGGCTTACATTTTGGTTTTGTGATTGGCATAATTAGGAAAACCAAACTGAGAAATCATGATATTAGAATACTTTAAAGGCATGCCATCATAAATATTAACCAGTTTATTTACACAGTAAGATCTCTGTAACAGATGCTCTGCTCGATGCCACATTCCAGAATAGCCACTGTTGGTGTCTTTTTCTAGATTTCTTATATCAACAGGCTTCACAAACACTCCCGAAGACTTTCCAGTATGCTTGGCTACCAGAAAATTCATGGCAATATCATCACAATTTTGTGTTTCATCTATTAAAGCATAAACAGCTTCTGGCTGTCTTTGAAAATCCTCTAAATACCCACTATGAAAGAATGCTGCCCCAATAAGAACCATAGAATACTGATCTCCATTTCCAAATCCAGGATTCTGCAATTCAAAGCTGCCGTAACTGTACACACCGGATGGAGTAGAAATGTGTTTTCTAGGGACAAATCCCACTATGTGCTCTGGAAATTGCTGAAAGAAAAAAAAATAGGAAGAAATCAAAATGAAGCTCAGACAATGAAATGAAAATGTTTGTTAAGTATCTTCATAACAGAAATGTATGCTTTTTTTGAAATAAGAGGAACATGAGATTATTGCCAGGAAAGAATTAAAGCATTGGCGTATGGTCCTTTGATCTACTTAAACACTGCAATTAAATACAGTTTTATAAAACTTACACAATATTCCTCTTTCCACATATGGAGTGCCAAGAAACATCTATACCTGCTTTTTAGTTGTATGTTTGGCAGTCAAAGTTTAGAGATGCTTTATCTTAGGAAAAAAAACCCACATACTTTTGTTTTGTGGCCTACTATCTGTTTAAAGAAATGCTTTAGTTAGCTACTTCAGTGTTCATGTACAACAGCTAAAAATTTCAAAATTACAGTTGCAATTGAAGAATATTTTTGCAATGTCGACTATTCAATGCTTCAATCCTTCAAACATTTTAACTTTACAGCTAAAAAAATCAATGTTAAAACTTTATGATCTGGTATTATTCTAATTGAAACCACTAATCTTAATCATAACTCACTGCCTGCCATGGTGCAAAACATTACCTGCCAAACAGAAAAGGCAAAAGCAAGGTCATGAGCACTGACTAGTGTATCATCATCCATCATCAAAACAGCTGAAGGAAGATAAAAAAAGAAAAACTTAGCATATCAAAAGAATAAATAGGTGAGCACAGTATGCAGCACAGTATTTGACAAGGTAGCTGTGAAACTTCTACATCCATTAAGCTGAACTGCAGAACTGAATTGTATGTAGCTCATTGAAAGTAGATTGATAAACTATATTTAGAATTCAGTGCTAAAGGAAGGTTGCAGCTTTTTTGTAACTGGAAGCAAACCTAAATTTTACATTATTTGCCAGACTGCAACAAAACTCAGCAACCTTTGATCATCTGTAGTACACTAAGATAGATGTGTGTTGGAAAACTTGTGACTCTCTGGCAAAGCAACTAAAAGGAAGATACACTGTTCTTTAGTGTATGAGGTTTTACCCATCTCCTTACTACTTGCAAATCCTAAGTAAGCAAGCTTAATAAGTTGCTCAGGCAACATTCAATATGATTAACTACAGGAGGAAGAATCTTTGCCTAAATTTTAGCAAAAGACTATTGAGAAGTAGAAAACCAATGTCATTCTTAGATCAGAACACATGGTGCATTAGAGGTTTTGCAGTCAGCATAAATCCTATTACAGTAAATAAAACACGTGGGAAGTTGAAGTTTATAGTATCTTCCTTGAAGTCATGGGGTTTGAGAAGCAAGGTGTGTTAGGAAGAGGGCAGTAAATAGAATTACCTTTACTAATCATGAGTAAGGTCAGGTCTGTAATGCAACATTTGGGGTTTTTTTCCACTTGAAACAAACAGGACTTATTGTTGTGATTCTCCTGGAAAGAGCTTAGGAAGAATATTTAGATGAATAGCCAAAAGACTGGGGTAAATATTCTTTAAAAGGACGCATAATTTGAGATAGAAAGCCCAACTAGGTGGGAGAGTTTTTCTGACAAGCAGAAGACACTTTAGAACTTAAGTCTTAAAATGAACTGATTTAATCAATGTACTAAAATGGCTTAAGTCTAAAATAATGCAGAGATTGAACAAACACATAATCTATGAATTTCAGTTTACACTGTAGAGGGAAGAGAGATTGGACTACCTATTCCTGCTTGCCCAACAAAGGAAATGGAGAACAGATGCAGTTGCAAAAACCCATGAAATGCATCTGATACACCACCTTTTTTAGCTTACTCTTAACTGACAGTCTCTACCCTGCTGGTGATGGTGATAAGTGTTTGGTATCACAAGAGGCTTCATCACATTATATGAAGTGTCCCAAAGATCCACGGTCTTATCACATAGTGTACCTTAAACTATCTCTCTTTTACCAGTCAGATTTTAAATGTGAAAACAGTATTAGTGGTAGTGATGTGAACTGCTGATTACCTTTTGTTTCCAGCTCAGGAAAATTCTGGAGTCTATTTCGCATGCGATTTACAGTTTGAACTTTAAAGACAACAGGGACAGGATGAGGCCCCAAGGAAGTCCACATTTCCTCTGGTGTCTTCTCACCAATGTTGTTCCACACAACAATTACTTTATGCAGATGGGGGATGGCTTGGTAATGATTTAAAAGCTTTAGCAGCAAGTCAGTTCTATTGTATGTCTGCATAATAAGAGTAAATGAATCCAAGGCAGACTGACTCTGGGGTTTTGATTCCCTTTTCAAAATGGGCATTTTGTCATCTTTGATAGTGGGAAGCAAAGCTGTTAAAGCGCCTGCCACAAGAAGTAACACAATGATCACGACAGAAGTGAAGCGTAGTAGGCGGATTCCCATTATTCTTCCTGGAAGCTTACAGAATTGAAAATACCTTTAAAACAAGTAACACAAGAGAAAAAGTGAGTAATCTCATGTGTAGCTTATCTCCCTTACTTGAGTAAAGCTCAGACAGTATTAGTAGCTTAAGTAAACACAAAAGGAGGATTCTAGACTTGGGCGATTTCCTTTCAACTAGCAAGACAGGGATATATGGTACTTAGTTTCTAATGTTTATCTGCTTTTAACTTTTTTGGATTAACTTTGAATTTCATTGTTTTGCAAAAATTAATTTAGAGTCATTCTTTAACTCTAAATTGTCCATCATCTCTTGTTGTCTCAATACTGTATTTCTGATTAAGCAATTGCCTGCATCACCAAACACATCCAGCTAAAATGACAAAGCATATTTGTATACAGATTCACTATTTTCAGCATTGCAGGACCTCTGTGCTTGCTGTAAACTAAAGAGAGAAGGTGGTTCCTCTACAGCTCTGGCAAAGAGGAGGGAGAAAAACATTTTCTTCTTCCACTGCTTGACACTATACACAGAAGAAACAGTCTTTACTATTGATTTGCTGCACACTTTGTCAATAGCTTGTATATTTGCTTGGTAATGTTTATTAGAGCAGAAAACACAATTCTGCTCATACTGAGAACAGACAGGTTCTAAGACAGGTGAAGCAAAAGAAACATGAGTGCCTAGTCATGAAGCAATACAGCAACATCAGTAACAGTCTGCTAAATTCAGAACCCAGCAGGAACTGGAAATGTCAGATGGATGCTAGGTGCTATGTATCAACTACATTGGGGAGCACTGAGTACAAGGCAAGTATTTCTAGATCCACCTGAATTTGGAGCTAAATGGGAGCTCTTAAAAAACAACTCCTACAAAGGTAGCCTGAACATTCATACCCCTTAAGTAGCACTTTGGATTCTTTAAACATTTACAAATTGTACACTCAGCAGAATTCAGCAGCTGCTGTGTTACATGGTTTGCATCTCAAATGATGTATCATCCACATCTGTTCTTCCTACTTTACTTGCAAGATTAGTACAAACTACAAAAAAGAAGAATATTCTAAGCTTACTACTAAGCAGTTACTCGTTTGTATGTATTACTCATGTTAATCCTTTAGAAATTTCCAGTCTTTCAGCAGGGAATTATGGACAAATTAAGTGATCTAGGACAGCCACATTGATCAGTATGTTTGGGAGAATACCTGTATGGGTTTTTTTCCACAGTGCATATACCATGCTTGACAATATGAATGTAAATTATTTTAGTCTGGACAAAACCTCTCAACTTACCTCATTTTGCCAGGTACAATTGTGTTTCTTCCCTTGTTTGTGACCTTTGAATCTGCTGGAAATTGAAAGAACTCTTTAACTGAAGATCAAAAAATATCCCACATGCTACCCAGCATTCTTTTATGAGTTCCTCTCAATTGCTGATTGATGTACACATTCTTGACAATTAGATAATCCCTCTTCCTTTTGCTCAGTTGAGTAACTCTTAGCCTTTTAATGATCATTACACCAGTTGCTTAGAAAGCACAGTGCATTTCTCTGCTTGTAAATTTGTTAATTTGTAGCAACACACTGCCAATATGTTTCATTCTTAGCATCAACCAGAGGTGCTAGCAGGTATCCAGAATCTCAGTCTACCGGTTTGTTTAATAGGCACTACTAATATACATATCTGGCTACCACAGCCTGGTAAGTCATCCCAATACAATTCTTTTCTTTTCTGGCTCATCCCCTTCACTCTCTGCTTCCACTAAGCTTACCAGTTGTATTCAAGAATTAAGACACAGCATTTTGTTCCTCCCATCTGGTTTAGCACCTTGGCAGAAGTGAAAGCAAACATGAATATAAGCACAAAACAGAAGGATACACACAATGTAGGACAGTGACTTAAGAAACCTGTGTCTGTTAAGGCTTCTAGGCTATTGTCGGGTTTTTTTCCATTTAAAACTAGCTAAAGAAAGGTTTTAATCTTTTATTTAGGAGTGGTAGTATAGAAGTGTAGAGAGCAAGAAATTGTATTTAGTAATTGAGCCTATGTGAAACACTGTAAAACTTGTTCAAGATATATAGCCTTCTTCTTAAAAGTAAACACTTGCTATGTATAAGAATTGGAACGTACCACATATACAGGTCTACTAAAAATTGTATTCTAGTTCTACCACTGACTTATTTGTGAGGCTGGAGAGATCACTGAAACTATTTCCAGAGACTAATCACTTGGTTTTGTTGCTCCTGTTCTAGCTGTAAACAAGCATGCCTGACTTTATAAGCATGACTGGCAGCAGTGCCCCATATCTTGGTCATACCTCCTTCTAAAAAGGTGAACCTTAGACTTTCTTTCCTCAGTTGCAACCTAGTCTCAAGAATATTTACCAATATGATTGTAACGATTAATCATTTGAAATCTAAAGGCATACTTAAGATGAAAACACATACATGTGGTTTGTTTACTATGGTAATAAGACTTCGTGGGTTGCCATACACTCTTGTGTTTACTCTGCATGCAATAGGCTCTCAGGACAAATTAGATTATAACATACTCTTTATTAATATCTATGCAAAGCTTTTCAAGTTAGCATTATGGCACTGTCCAGTAAGAAAGTGCTGATCAGTTTTAGCGATTGAATTATGAAATCGCACAGCAAGATTGAGCTTTCCAAAAAAAATGCCTGCAATACGCCCTGTAGACATCCCCTCTTCAAACAAAACTGACGAAAATCGAAATTCCGTGTCAAAATCCCGCATTTTAATCCACATTAAGAAAAACACTTCCTGAAGGGGTTCCCTTCTCTTCGTGGCCAGCACCCCCTAACAGCAGTTCAATACTGACGAGCAGTAGCCGCGCAGCAGAAGCACCCGCCTTACCCTCCCGCACACCGCCCGGCCCAGCGCCACAAGTCTCACGCACAGTTTTACTCCCGTTCCGGACGGCACCGGTTGTGCCGCTCACGGAGGCACTACCGGCGCTGGGCCGGGCTCCCGAGGCTTCGCGAGGAGCAGCCACAGAGGAGGGCCAGGCCTACCCGGGCGACGAGGGGGGAAGAGGCACCAACCCCGCACCACCGCGGCTAGTCCCGCCGCGCAGGCCGCTCTGGTGACTCAGGGCCGCCCCGATGTTCCCCGCTTCCTGCGGGGAGTCCCACCGCTTCCTCCCGGCAGGCCCCGGGTTGTAGTTCGGGGTCCTGCCGCGGGCACACACTGTCCTCCGTCCAGCTGCGGACGTCCCCCAGTTTCCCAGAGCGCGGCGCTACGCCTCAGTTGGGCCCCGGACAGGACAGGACAGAGTGCTCTGCAGCCGACCCAGCCCCGCACTGAGAACGATACTCCCCACTAGGCATCGTGAACGCGATGCAAGGAGCAGATATTGCGGCGCTGGTGGAAATTCACGTTCAGGAGTTTGCGTTGATTTATTCTCTCAGCTCTGACCCCCGGGGCCGTGACACTCGGAGCTCCGACACAGCTCGCCCCACCCCGCCCCTTCGTAGCCACAGCCCCTCGCCTCGTATGCAGACACGGTGCGCAGGCGCGCGTTGCCAGACCGGAAGTGTGTGTGGGGGTTGGGGGTAGGCGGTGCGCGGCGCTCCCACGCCTCTGCTGCTGCCGGGAACGGCGCGGCGCGGTTGCGCGCTGGTAAGATGCTGCCGCTCTCAATCAAGGACGATGAGTACAAACCGCCCAAGCTCAACCTACTCAGGAAAGTGTCGGGGTGGTTCAGGTGAGCTGCGCGGGCCGGGCGCGGTGGGACTGGGGTTGAGCCCCGCTGTGGAGTGCCTGGAGTGTCGCAGCCGGGTGCGTCCGGGCCGCAAAGCGAGCGGGTCCGATCTTCTCCCACCACTTCTGTTGTGCGAGTGACAGCAGTGTCCTCCATTCGCAGATCCATCCTGGCCGACAAGACCTCCCGCAACCTTTTCTTCTTCCTCTGCCTCAACCTCTCCTTCGCCTTCGTGGAGCTGCTCTACGGCATCTGGAGCAACAGGTACCGAGCAGGGGAGCGGCTCCCTAGCGCAGGAAGCGGGGCCTCTCGGCGCGGCCAGTGCCACGTCTCATGGGCCGGGCCTTCCGTCAGGACTGAGCGTTGGGGGCTGCTAGGGATTCGTCTGACCAGGAACACATCAGTGGGCAGCGACCACCCTCGTTGCCCCGCAGCCGGGTCCCCGCGGCTCGACGGAGCTGCTGCTGCCTGAAGGAACGCGGCTGGAAACAGGTTTGACGGCAGCGCAGCCCCCTACCTGGCCGAGGGGGCGGCCTGGCCTTGGAGAGTCACAAGGCCAAAGCTTATAACAGTTTAGTGCCTGCCACTTACCGCACTGATGCTTTGCCTGGCAATCTGGTTTCATCTGTTAGCTCATGGCACAGCCCATCACTGCACCAAATATACTCTCCTCCATGTGAGAAAGAGGTGTTAACATATCATGGTATAGAAAAGTGGTACTTTGTGTACCACATAGGTTAACAAAGGTGGAAAGAACAGGAGGAAATTGACTAAATTGCTAGTGAAAAGTCTGTAGTAAAACGTAAGCAAATTGCAAAATATTTTTACTGGTGAAAGATCACATGCAGGTTGGGAGCAAGCAATGGTAGTAGTATCTTCATTCTTCATTCTTGATAGGGAGGATTTATGATGGTATTTCAGTCTGTAAGTTAGTATTTAATAGTGGACAGGTGTGGAAATTGCAGCCCAACAGAGTGTGCTTCCACATGGAACTTGAATGCAGTTTATATCAAATGCTGCAGTAGGGACACAGGTTACTGACACTCTTACTCAGGAAACTTGAGTGAAAGAAGTGTGGGTTTGGAAACAGTAGTGTCCTGCTACTATTTTCTCCAAATTCCAAAGTACACCAAAAATTTCTTACCTTTGATTGCCCTTATTGCTACTGTGGCACTGGTGAGGACACAGTGCTATCTTGGGCAAAGAATATCTTGGCGACATTCAGACCAGCTTGAATGTGCCTGTGTTTGTCTGTGATGTTGATTCACTTTGCAGATGTGTATTATTTGGAATAACCTATTTATTCAAGTATGGTTTTATTTATTTTTAATAGCTCAGAGGATGAAATACTTTTGTAGTGGTTCAGGTATAAAGAACTTTTATGTTCATGTAAGTTTATTCTGCTGTTTTTTAAGCATAATAGTTCTTTTTGTTCAAAAATTAAATATGTACCAGAAAAACTCCAGTGTGTGACAATTAAACCGGAATTTGTCTTGAGAATAATGTATGGGGAGCAGTTGAGGGAACTGGGGCTTCTTAGTATGACAAGGAGGATGCTAAGGGGGGTAATCATCACTGTACAACTGCCTGAAAGGGGACTGTAGAGAGGTGGGTGTTAGTCTCTTCTCAGAAGTAACAAGTGATAGGCAAGAGGAAATGGCCTCTAGTTGCACCAGGGGAAGTTTAGGGTAGACATCAGGAAAACCTTGTTAATTGAAAGGATCATCAGACTTTGGAACAGGCTGCCCAGGTTGAAATATGATTCCTGGACATATTTAAAAGTTGTGTAGATCTGGAGCTTAGGGACATGGCTTACCAGTAGTCTTGGTATAATTAGATTAGTGGTTGACCTCTGTGATCTTGGAGATCTTTTTCAGCCTTCACAACTCTATGAATTTTTGCCAAGTGTTTTCACAAAGTGCCTGCTTTAAGTTGTTAAAAGCAATTTTGTCTTTGCATTTGTATTGGGGCTCTAGTATAGATCTCCTTGTGCTCGCAAAGCAGCATCTGATGAATCAGTGTATTCTGCTAATGTCTAAAAGGTTATTATTTTTTCCTATGCAACACATAGCATATGAGACATAATGTTTTCTTCTGTTTCTTTTCCAGTTTAGGTCTAATATCAGATTCTTTTCATATGTTTTTTGACTGTACTGCTTTATTGGCTGGATTAGCAGCTTCAGTTATTTCAAAATGGAGGTCAAATGATGCTTTCTCATATGGGTAAGAAACTTCAAGCTGTTACCTTACTGTTTTTTAGTTAATGTATAGGTAGTAATTTGTCACCATATGAAGAAACCCATTTTTTGTAGAATATGGAGAAGCTATGTCAAAAGAATGAGTTTTAAAGGTGAATTATGCCAAGCTTGAATATACCTCTAGAAGTAGCAAAAATGTCAAGTTATTGCTTTTGGAAAACAGGTTTATCACTTGTAAGATCTCTGATGATAGTAGTGGAAACAAGTTACACAGCAGAAAGTTGCTCTTTCTTGTCATGTTTATGGTACTGGTTGAATAAGAACAGCTGCATAATGGTTTTGCACTGAGTGAGGCGAGGTATGTTCTGGTGAGTCTCAGACAGGTGGTGTACCATGTCTTCTTGAGAGCACAAGGTTACAACTGAATGTAGTTCAGTCTCAATGCTGCTGCACCTGAGCTACTAAGCCATGTATCTCAGAACCAGCAGTTCAGCAGCTGTGGCTGCCCTTAAAACAGATTCTCAAAGCTGTTATGTCATCCCATACTGCCCTTCATGGATACACTTGCTGCAGCTGATTCTGTTTGAAGGGCACTTGGTGCCCTGCACATTTCTGCCATGCCCTGTAGAACACTATTGGTGATACATTATTAATTGCTGATACCAATTAATAGCAAATTACCTGTAACAGCAATTGCTGCTTTCCCCATAGCATTGCTGACCTGAATGTCAGCATTTGGCTTCTGCTCTCTTGCCTAAGATCACATAGTTTTAAACTTAAAGGACTGTTTAATTAAGGTGGAAACTAGTGTGCCTAGAAATCAATTTAGGAAAGATCAACTTGACTATGAACTAGTTGCAATCAAAGCAGGTTCTGTATTTTCTGCATTTTTAAAAAGCTGCTGTTCTATTTATTAGAGAACAGCCACAGTTTAAGTCTGTTTGCTACGTTTGGATGACATGTGATTCTAACCTTGCTGTTTTTTATTGGGAGGGGGGGGAGAAAAAGCTGAAATAACTTCTACTTTAAACCTTTACCAAAACTCCCCCGACTAGAGAAAAAGCAGACATATGGGGTTTTCTTAGTACAGAATTTGTCATAAGCAGACTTCTGTTGCATGTTGCAAAATTATCTTACTTTGTGCCTTCCAAATACCTGTTTATTCATAAATTCCAGTAGAGATCTTAAATGATGATGCTTTGATGTGATGGCTGAAAATGCAACACAATGAATTTCATAGTTATGTATAGTTTATATACTGCATGCTCTGTCTAGCAAATCCCCGTGTAATACAACTGTTTGAGAACTAGGAAACTGTACTCTTAAGTTCCACTTTCAATTTTCAGCGTTTCAGTAGATGTGGTAATATCTGCTGTTGCTTTTTGGCTTCTTGCAGGTATGTTCGAGCAGAAGTACTTGCTGGTTTTGTAAATGGTTTATTCCTCATCTTTACAGCATTCTTCATTTTTTCTGAAGGTGTAGAGGTATGTTATGAAGTCATTTGCACTATCAATTGTTAACATTTGTATTCAAAGAGCATATTTAGTGGGAATAGAATTACTAAATTTATTCTGTTCATAGTTGATCAAAAGTTTGTGATTTGAACAGAGATTAGAGCCATTGGAAGTTGCCTGTTCACGATGCAGGAACCCAGCTTTTTCAGTGTATCTGTACTAGCTTATTAAATCATGTATTTTGATTGTATATAAAGTTTCTGTGAGATTGGCCATGTGCTTTTTTCAATTAAGTACTTCATGCTGTAAGACAGATAAGGTGGAAAGTGGTCATTCAAAGGAGATAGGTTAGTAATAATAGAAATATATTCAGATTCTGGAAGACATTGCAATAACTAATGAAATCATAGAATCAATTAGGTCATTATGAAGATCATGAAGTCTAACCATTAACCTAACTCTATCCCTAAACCTTGGCCCTAAGCTCCAGATCTATATGGCCTTTAAACACATCTGGGGATGCTGATTCAACTCCCTAGCTGGACAGCCTGTTCCAAGGCCTAACCACTATGGAGAAGTTTTTCCTCATGGATAAACTTAAGGCCTTTTCCTCTTGTTCTATTTGTTACTGGTAGAAGAGGTCAACACCCACTTCCCTGCAGTCTCCTATCTTGAAGTCTGATTTAAATGGATAGTTAACGTATGCAAGGGACTTGATTTTATTTTTTTTTTTTTTACAAGATAAGATGAGAATTTGCATATCAAGGGTGTCTGCACTGAATTGAAGTAACATTAAGAGTACAGTTGGTGACTGTTTTTGATTGGCTTGAGTCAATTTTTAATGGTAGATGCATTTTAAGTTTCTTTATACATTAGTTGAGAGTACTTTATAGTGGTTGGTGGTTTAAGATAAATAGGGAAGAGTTTTCGGTGACATATTTTTTGCATAGATAAACCTGTAAATTCTTCAACATAAGTACAGATTGGGCTGAAATTGCTTAAAAACTTGAGAAAACTACAATCTGGAAAAAGCAACAGAAGATTCTAGACAAATTAAGAACTCCTACTGGAAGGATCAAGGATAATACTGAAACATCATTCTTGTCTTGCTGATCTTAGCTCTCATGCTAAGTACTGTCTTTGCTTATAATGGTAACTCCTTTTCTCTTAATTACTTCAAAGTGTTATGTCTTAAAGTTTTCTTGTCCTGCTGTTACCTGTGCATTTTCATTTCTGTTTCTCTGTCCTGGCAATAGTAATTTAGTTTCTTTGATACTTAGCTTGATGCAAGTTGTGTTAAGCCTATAATGTGTGGTCAAAAATAACTTCAAATGAAAGTAAAGTAAAAAAAAATTAATCTAGATTTTAGAAGTATGCCACGTTTTATTCTTAGTCTTCATTGTTTTACCACATTCCCTTCACTTTCTAAGGAGAAAGAAAGAAAGAAATCATTGTAGACCCTTGGAAAAGCTGTTTGGCAAACTTGGACAATCCATGTATTACAGCAAACTTTAATGTTTTCATATGGTGTTCAGACACAATCTCATAGTTAATAGGATAGACACAGATAATCTGGCTAACTTTTATCGTAACATCTTACTATTGTATCTTGAATAATAAAACCTTGAACAGTAAGAATTAGTTTGTGTACCCTCGTACAAACTAAAAGTCATTATTAATGATAGCTTTATGTATACCTGTTTGTATGAGATCGCTAAGCAATTTTTTCAGTGCCTCCTCATAATGTAAAGAGATGGTAAAACTCTCCCTTTGCTGCATGTTTTTCTTTAGAGAGCACTTGAGCCTCCTGACGTGCATCATGAGAGACTTCTTCCTGTTTCTATACTTGGATTCATTGTAAATCTTATAGGAATATTTGTTTTTCAACATGGAGGTCATGGGCATTCACATGGCTCTGGTAGGGTGTCTATATGTGACTTGTTGCTATACTGGCTTTGTTTATCACTAGCCCTAGTGTCACTGCCATGCTCAGGTTAATATCCGTTGACTGTATGCCCTGCAACTCCAGAATCTGCTTTCTGGAACAGGCACTCTTCTGTGCTTTATTGGAAGAGATTTGAAGATTGTTTTCTGGACAAAATTAAGCTGAATTTCAGTGAGGTCTTCTGTGTAAAATGTACAGAATGGTGCCTGAAACAAATTTTAAGTATGGGATAGTTTGGTTTCAGGTGTTTCTCAACTTTGTGTCTTTTGAATTAAGTGCATAATTTATTTGGCTCTATAGATAGGATAAGCACTTTTAGTTTTCTTCCAATTTATTGCTAATCTCTTTTGGATTAACATTTAAACTGGTATAGACTGGTGGAATAATGTAGTCTTTGGTATTCAAGCAGCAATTTCAGATTGAATTTTTTATGTGATAGCAAATTTTTGATTTCTTAAAAAGAGCTAGTTTTAGAATTCTTGCATCTTACTCTACTTATTTCAAATTGTACTAAAAGTGTTGCACAACTTGTAATTGGAAATGTATAAAACCACTTCTCAAATCAAGTGTATATTTTATGCAACGGCACAGTATGAAATTAGATGACAAACAGCTTGTGTTATGGTATGTCTTTAAATAAACTAAGTGTTAAGATGACCTCAGAAATAATAGGTTTACAGGAGCTTAGAAACACATGTAAATGTTCTTTTATACAGCACTTAAATTTATCCTCTGACAATGATATTTATTTGTAGGTCATGAACACAGCCATTCTCTATTTAATGGTGGTCTCAGCCATGGACACAGTCATGGAGGTCATGGCCACAGCCATGAACATAAACATGCCCATGGGCAAACTCATGATCATGACCATAGCCATGGACACTCTCATGGTCAAAACTACTGTCATGGTAAGTACTCAGTTAATGTTGCAGACTACCTTGACTCGCTTCAAGCTGCCTATTAGTGATAATCCTGGGAAAGAATAAAGGAGGGTACTGGCTGCTCATTGTGACATACATGGAAGTAGTTCCACTGAATGTGTGGCATACTATGTCACCACCGTGTTTTGTGGCTCATTTCAGTAAATGTTGTTTTTCTTGCAGTAAGTTCAGTGTTAATTTCCAAAGGTTTTGCTATACCTGCGTTTTTTTGAATGTTCACTGTATCATGTTATGTATTGACAAAAGCTGTTACAGTTGTACAATATAGCCATGTGAAGAAGTAAGTTTTAATGTATTCAGTTTTTCATTAAAGCCAGTATGCCATGTTAAGCTCCTTTTGGTAGTGTTCTTCATCTGAATAATTATACAGATCTAGATATTAGGAAAGGTGAGCAGGCAATTTTAGTTGGGGTTTTATGTGTTGTGCTTGGTTTGTTCTCAAATATATAATTTTCTCCATCTTATGTAACTAATCTGTTTTAAAGCTGGTTATGAGGTAGGTACTTGGTATCTGTGCTTTAAACTTTTTTGTAAAGCAAACAGTTTGTGAAGAGATGTGCATGCAAAATAATGATCAGGAACCTTCACTATGAGGGAAAGAACACTGTGGTTCCTACCTGTTTGAAACAATGCAGATGAAAACCTTACCATGATAGGGATTTGTCAATCGTTTCTGCCTAAGCCGTGAACTAAAATGTAACGTGACTGAAAATGTACACATTTACACCAGGTAATAGTGTGGTCGCTTTTGCACAGGAGGTGACAGAGTCTATAAAAATGTACTTGTCCTTTCCTTGGTGTTGGTTTTCCAAGAGTTCTGGAGTTTGGTTGGAGAGTAGGAGAGCCCTATTCCTGCCTCTTTCTTTCTTCAAGCCCCCCACCCCAGTGGGACATGAATTGTAACTGTTTTGTGCAATTTGATATTAAAATAAACTTTTGAATCAGTTAATATATAGAGAATCATAGAATCATTAAGGTCGAAAGAGATCTTCTTTCAGTCTAACCATCAACCCAGTGCCACCATGCCCACTACACCATGTTTCCAAGTGCCAGATTTATGTGTTTTTTGGAATGCCTCCAGGGATGGTGACTCCACCACTTTTCCTGGGCAGCATGTGCCAATACCTGACCATTTTCAGTGAAGGTATTTTTCTTACTGTACAATCTAAGTCATCCCTGGTGCAACTTCAGGCCATTTCCTCTTGTACTGTTGATAATGACTTAAGAGACCGACCTCCATCTCTCTATATACTCACTATAATGTCATTTACTATGCTTTACCAAGTTTTTCTTAACTATTTTTTTGACATTCTTAATTCTTGAGAAGCATTAATATGCTTGGGTGAGGGAAATTTTTTTTTTACTTAGTTCTATCATCTCCAAGTTTTATGCTTGTTTTAGGTATAAATGCTTGCTGAAGTGGAATATTTCTAGTTATCAAATGCATTTGATAGCACTTTTCTTATTTGTGTGTATGATTTGTATTCCTGAGTGTTCTTAATTTTGTTAAATACTAGAATTATCTTATTTTGCAGTTTGTTTTAATTAAAAAACAAATGTTAGGGGGATTTTTTTATGTATACATGTATAAAATCTCTTTTCTGCGTTTTCTTTCTAAAAACTTGGTTTGAGACTTCACAATTGCATGAAAAGCCAATAGAGTAAAAGCTAGTCATTGTAAACAGCTTGTGTGTTCAAGAAATTCCTGAAAAGGAGACCACAAGAGAACAACAGTAGGGAGAGCCTTTGTGTAGGCTAATATGCCAATAATTATCTTTACAGATGACCATTCTCTTGAAGGGATGGCTGGATCCAGCAAGCAGATTTTACAAGGTATGATGAGGAAAAGCTTTGTGGCTTATTTGTTTTATCATGGTGTTCCTGCCTCTTGACCATTTGCCATGTATCTGTCAAAGGTGTGCTCCTGGATAAATGCTACATTTTTCTTAGAGCAAGCTCATATCTCCTCTGAGAAGTCCCCTTCTATCTGAAAACAGATCAGTGTCATACCCAGTTCATGGCTAGGTATTGGGATACTCACTGAAGTCTAAACGCGATGCAGTGTCAAAAAAGTTTAAAAGAGAAAGCCCAAAAGCTAGGATTCAGTTGCTGATACTGAAAAATCAAAGTAGAAATCTGGGACAGAGTGGTTAAAATCAAGCCTAAAGAGCCTAATTGTAATATATGCTCTGTAAAGTGAAAGTATTATTAAGGTAGAATGTATTTGAAAAAATCTGATTCGTATAATTGTTAAAGAGTACTTGAGCTTAAAACTAGCATTTCATAAAGCTGTAACAACTGTTTCAGGCAAGATTGTAACTAACTCTTAAGTTTCTTGAGAGCATATTGGGTCCAAGATCTCCTGACCATTAATACAAATATACATTGCTGATAGTTAAAATGTCAGTTTTCAACTTTAATTTCAGATATTCAGAAGTTAGAAGGAGAACATTACATAATGTACAATTAATTATTTGGCACACCCAAGTGTGTATACTGTTTTCTCTTATTGAATGATTTTCTGGCTTGTGTGTAGTCATTGAAAACCTTCCTGAGTTTGCAGTATACTGTATCACAAATAGCTGCTCACTCACTCCTGAAGCAATACAGGGAAGACAACTAGAAGAGCAAAAATGAGAACAACTCTTGGACTGAGTCAAAGACCTAGTAATAATTTAAGGTAGGAACATCTCCCTTGCCAAACAGAAACCCAAACTAAACCAAAACCTGTCCAAGTGGTGCAAAGGCAACAGTGCCACATATATCAGTGTGGCCGTCAGCAGATCAATGCCCAGTGAATCTCTGAGCAGCAGCTAATTTAGAAAGGCAAATTGTCAGTGTTATTGTTGAATGAGGTGTTTTATGGTATGTAATGTCTCTGGTTCATTTGGGACAGCTTTCCTGGCTGTGTGCCCTCTCAGCATCTTGCCCAGCTCAGCCTGTTTGCTGTAGGGGCAGAGTGAGAAATGGGCAGTGTTGCTGCTGTGTGAACACACTGGCAAGAGCCGAAACACTGGTGTGTTATCAGCAGTTCACTCACAAATCTGAACACAGAATCAACCAGGGTGCTAAGGAGAATACAGAAATCTATCCTAGCCAGACCCAGTACAAATGCAGACTTGAAAAAAGAAAATCACTACAGACCTGATTTATTGTGCATTTGTGTTTTGTGAGGAAGGGTTATCTTGACTCAGGAAAATTGTATTCAAGTCTGCTTCTGAATGACTGTTCCTGTTATTGCCAGCAGAGAGCTCCAAAGGCTGAATTTTAGCTAACTGCAAAGTGCTTGTTTCTTTGTCTTGAAAGGTATTATTATGTTACGCTTCAAAATAAGAGCATGGTTGTTTGTCTGCAGTATTTTTCAATTCACTCAATCATTCATCTTGGGTTTCTTTGCCAAATAACTTCAAGATTTTTGTCAACGAAAGATTACTGTCTATCAAATATTATCAAAGCTGTTTCTGTTAACGGTCATTTCATATTATATAGTACTGTCATTGTCTGTAGGCATTGGAGGGCATGAGCTTCTTTACTGTATTAGGGGTGGGCACTGAATGAAAAAAAAAGACTATCTTTTAATCACTGCTTAAGTTGACAGCCATGCCATGAAACAGCCCTTGTTGCTAACTGCAGGAAAAAATGTCAGTTCCTCAAACGTTCTGTATCTACAAATATGTAGAAATCCTGTGATCATTTTCTGTGTTTGACTACAAATTGAGCACAGATTTAATTAGCATCAATTATGTTATCTAGTTCTTGCAACTCTTCTTTGTGAGCTATATTTGAAATACTTCATTAGGTTTAAGAATACCAAGTTGTAATTATATTAATATCTCCCACAGGTGTATTTCTGCACATTGTTGCAGACACGCTTGGAAGTATTGGTGTAATTATATCTGCTATATTGATGCAGAACTATGGTCTAATGATAGCAGATCCTATTTGTTCAATGCTGATAGCACTACTTATAGGTATAAGGTAAGCATTGCTTTCCCTGACATTTGGTTGGTTTTTTTGATGCTAGTTATAGCACAAACTGCAGTGCAGAAGAAAAGGTTTGGCTGTTAGGCTAATGACTTGTGATTTTTGCTTCTCTTCCAGGAGTGATGTTACCTCTGTTCTGTACAGCTGGCTAGTGTGCTCTTTTCATGACTTTCTTATCGTTTTCTACACTTAAAGCTTTTGCTCTTAAATCTGCAAATATTTTACTTCTGTTTATATAATACTACCTAAATGTCTTTCAGGCTTAGACTGTAGAATGCTTCTTCTCTGTTTTTAGTACATGATTATATAAACTGATGTACTCTAGTAAATGGAGCAGAATGGCTTCAGGGCAGCAGAGTTGAGCCTGCTGGCACAGGATGTGCCCTTGTGCATGACAAATCAAGACTGGTACACTTATTTTAATTTTTCCTCCAGTTAGAACTTTTTTTTTCTATTTATTTATTTTCTGGGACATCCTTATTCCCTTTAAGATCTCATGGAAATGCTTTATGTAGTTCTGGGCTTTCCGGGTTGTTGCTTACCAAGACAACTGTAAATGTGAAGCAATTTGGATTAGACTGGGCAAGCAAACATCTCATTCAGTGATGCTGCTGTTGAGGCTCTTCTGGCTCTAGTTTCAATGGTGACATAAAGCAGAGTGCCAGAACTCCAGTTACTAGGTTGTAACTGAACGTATTTGTCTCTTTAGCAGTGGGGAACATCATATGATTAGCTGCAGCTACTTATGCTTGTACCATATACAGAATTATTCATGTGAATCTCCCCATGTATCTGAGTAGGGCAGTGTGCTTCAGGCCGTAAATAACCACAGAAATGCCTGTGCTAGAGATCACTATTAAATTATTACTTGAGTATAAACTTACAATCTCTTGTGGTAAAGGACAAATTATTACAAAGTAATTCTATTACTGAAATATTGCTGAGATCTTAAGAAATACAAAAGAAAATGTGTGGGTTACCAAGGGCTAACAAACTGTTGCTGAGCTAATAGAATCATAGACTGGATTAGGTTGGGTGGGACCTCAAAGGTCATCTAGTTCTAATCCTTTTACTGTAGGCAGAGACTCTTCTTACTAGACGAGGTTGCCCAGAGCTCCATCAGCCTGACTTTGAAGGCTTCCAGAGAAGGGGGCATCTGCAGTCTCCCTGGGTTCCTTGTTCTGGTTCCTCAGCACCCTCGTGTTGAGGAGTGTTTTTTCTGAAATACGATCTAAATCTGCACTCTTAACTTGAAACCATTCTCCCTTGACCTATCACTAGAGTCCCTCATAAAAAGTCTTAACTGTCCTGTAGCACTACTTCAGGTACTGGAAGGCTGCTGTAAGGGTGGTAGCTGAAGCCATGGCGTAGCCTTGTGGGGGGTCCTTGTCTGGATCCCCATGCATCCCACCTGGCTTATTACCAGTGTCCCTGACTATATTTCAACTAAGAGCTCCCATCTAAAACATCAGACACAAAGGGATTTAACTAAACCACTTACAAATGCAGGCAGTTAAAAACTTGGAAGAAAGGCCTCAATACATTGCCTAGTTTTGTACCTTTTACTAGTTAAACCCAACTATGATAAGGTGCAGTGGTTGTAATAGTACATCTGGATCCACTCACTTCAATTCACTCTCCCGTTTACATTATCAGTAGAAACCAATACCACAACATGCAGATACGGACAAAGAAGGCAGCAGGAGTCACTGAGGGGGAGTGAGGTGAGGGGCAGCCACTTCTCAAATGTTAGAAACTTTTCTGCAAAAAACACTGGAATTAACCAAAACATTACAATAAGGCTTCCCTGGAACCTTCTCCATGCCGAACAGGCCAAGTTGCCTCTGCCTGTCCTCATTTCAAAGGCACTCCAGCCCTCTGGTAATCCCTGTGGCCCTCCTCTGGACTTGCTCCAGTAGTTCCCTGCCCTTTTATAATGGGGACTCTAGAGCTGGACACAGATTCCAGGTGAGGCCTCGAAAGGGCAGAGGGGGAGAATCACCTGCTTTGACTTGGTGACACTTCTTTTGATCCAGCCCAGGACGCGGTTGGCCGTCTGGGCTCCCCTCACACAGTAAATCACAGGTTTCCATATATTTTTGTGTTTACAGGTCTGGCTTTGTGCACAGACAAGCACTCATAAACTACTGCTTAAATTTTAAGTCTGCTAGTACTGTGAGGAGGAACATCTGAGGCCCATGTTCTATACTGAAATGGCTGCAGAAGTTCACTGTTTGATGTATATTTTGACCTAATACCAGACTTCAGCATATAACATTATTTTGTCAGGCCACAAAACTATAAATACTTCGTAGAATCATTATGGTGAGTGCTGTCAAGTGCATCATGGTCAGTAGAAGCAAGCAAGCATTTCCTGCAGGCTGACACTTCCTGGCACAGAAAGCACTGATTGCAAGGTTGTTTGGTTTTCTTTAAAAATACGTGTTTAAGCAGTCCAACAGAAGTAATTACTAATGGATGTTCTTGTGAGAGCTTGTGTCCCCTTTTGTGTTGTTTGACTTCTCTAATCTTCACTTAGAAGTCACCTAAATCTAACCTGGAGAAAAGATTATACTGAAATTTTGTGAAATTTAAAATTTAAGGGGGAAAAAGACTTCACAAAATTACTTTTTAAACTGATAGTGGCAAAAGCTGTGTCTAGGTGTCTTTCTAAAATGTCTAGTTGCTTTTGGGGTGTCTGGGGGGGGTTGAGGTGGGGAGGAGAGGGATGTTTGCTACATCAGGGCCTGTCTGCAGCCTGGATGAATACCTTGGGATGGAGGGTGTGGTTTAGATTCAATAAAGTTGCTGGGTTTTTAAGAGTTATTTTGTGCAGAGTAGCCTAGTTGAGTACCTTTTACTAATTACACCCAACTTTGATAAGGTGCAGTGGTTGTAAGAGTACATCTGTATTCATGTATATGTGTTTAGAAATCAGGATCTGTTCTCTGCGGCTGTAATTAGATTAAAACTAGTTCTAGAAGCACAAAAGTCAGTCTGATGAACATGATGTCTGTTGACTTTAGAGTCCCAGCTAGGTGAAAAGATGGCTGCTTTCAAACAGGGTTGTGTAAAACCCCCAGGTCCTCACTTTTCACTAGTGCATTTGAGCTCTTTGCTTTAAATTTAAATTTAATTGTATTTTGTTGATGATTTTCCTAAGCTCTTTGCATGACTCTGTATTTGAAGTATATGAAATAGTTGGTCCCTTTTTGATACTGTAGTGGATTAAGACTTGCCTACAGTACAGGTGCTTTTCTGTCATTATGAAGGTTTCTCAGGAAACAGTTGTGAATATTGCAGATGAGTGTAAATCTGGAGCCATGGTGGGAGAGTGGTCTCGACTTTCAATTTTTTCTCTAATGTTTAGGTAACTGTATCCTATTGTGAACATTACAATCTAGAAACGCTGCTGGCTTTATATGAAGGTAAAGCATACATTGAACAAATTATCTTTTGTAAAGTTGGAAATACCCAAGAAAATACAAACTGGTACATTAAGTTTTTTACTCGTACTGGTAACGGATGTTAAATTTTACATCAATTACTTGGTATGGCGGTAGCATGTATGAAATCATGATATTTTGCTGCTTCTTTCTTGAAATGAGCTAATTAGTGTAGTTAACTAACAAAAATATCATAAAGAGCTTGTAGGGTCTCAGCCTGTATCTGAGTATCTAATTTTCTTGACATTCAAAATAATTATCTCACTGAATTTGGTCTCAATTCATTAAAAAAAGCCTCAACTTTGCAATTCAATTTCATAATTTTTCTGAAACTGATGATTAAGCATAGTTTAGTTTAAAAATATATACCAGTAAATCTGCAGTAGTTGCACTTTGTATGTCCAAGCAAATATCCAAATGTTGATGTTGTAGTACAGTTAGATTTATACTGTACTTCACAGTCATGAAGTAGCAGTTGTTATTTATGTGTGCCATTGCAGTCAGCTGTGTTTTTGTTGAAAGTCTGATACTGTATTCATACAAGTCACTAGATGTTAAGTGTAAAATGCATATGTTTTAGACTTGTAAAGATTTGTGTAGTCTACACGTATTGGGCAAAGATCTTAAACAATACAGTTTGATTTAATTAAACTGTAAAAGTAACAGTTTGGGTTCTTCATGTACAGTTAATGTTTGAGATAAAAACCTGAATATGGTTTGATATAAATGCTGCCTTTAGAGGTTCATGAGACTAAGGAGCATTTTAATAGCTTTTGAGCAAGCAGATGTTAAAGAGGAAAACTGAAACACACAACTAAGACACTGTTGTATAATTGTTGAATTCGGAATTAAATACTTATTTTTTTGCTTTTGGGAGAGTAATGAAGTTTGGGGATTTTCCTGAATAAAATATGCATATATCACTCCAATTCAACTTCAGTTGTGTGTCTTCCATGTTACTGCCTAATCAGGAGAGTTTGACTTAGATTGTACAGAGCCTATGCCCTGTAGGGAATGGAGTATGGAGTCAGTTTGAATCGGGGCTCTTTTTAAATCTGTATTCTTAATGGGATACTTATGCATCCAAAGAGGGAATAAAGACAAAATGCAAACTCTTTATTCCCTTACATAGAACTATGTCTGTAAGCCAGCAGGGTATCAAAGCAGTTGCGTGCAAGTGCAAAAGGGAATTGTTGCTTATAATCTAAGATTGCTTGCTGTGGAAAGTTGTGGAGGCCAGTGACAAGCAGAGTCCCTCAGGATTCAGTCCTGGGACCAGTCATGTTCAACATCTTTGTTGGTGATATGGACAGAGGCAATGAGCACACCCTCAGCAAGTTTGCTGATGACACCAAGCTGTGTGGTGCAGCAGGCACGCTGGAGAGTAAGGATGGCATCCAGAGGGACCTGGACAAATTGGAGAAGTGGGTATAAGCCAACCTTGTGGTGTTTAACAAGACCAAGTGTAAGGCCCTGCATTTGGGCGAGGCAATGCTAAGCACAGATATAGGCTGGGCAGTGACTGGCTGGAGAGTAGCCCTGAGGAGATGGACTTAGGGGTTCTTGTGGGTGAAAAGCTCAACATGAGCCAGCAGTGTGCACTTGTGGCCCAGAGGGCAAACCGGATCCTGGGCTGCATCAGGAGAATTGTGGCCAGCAGGTCGAGGGAGGTGATTTCCCCCCTCTATTCCACTGTAGTGAGACCCCACCTGGAGTACTGTGTCCAGTTCTGGAGCCCTTAGTACAAGAAGGATGTGGATGTTCTGGAGCGAGTCCAGAGGAGAGCCACAAGGATGATCAGAGGGCTG